>CATIWQ010397933.1:0-12772 GCA_949673415.1 Euphorbia schlechtendalii
ATGTTTTCTTTGCTATACTTATTTCGTAGGAAAATCTATATATTAGAATCTCTAATCTTCCATACATATATCTATCCATTCTTCATTCTAATCCTCCTATCCAAAACTTCAAATTATTTTATTTTATTTTCTTCATTCTATTTTACTTATTGATCTTTAGAGCTGGTCCTTCCCTATGGGATCGATATCTTTTAAAACTACATCGCAACTGTATACTTGCAGTTTTCATCATTTTTCTACCTTGATAATTGGTATTGACAACACCTATACTTTACATGAACAAATTTTCAGCACCATTAATATATAGCAAAAATCTTTGTGAAAAAGTTATTAAACTTATCAGTAGACTAGTGGCGAACACTTCATGCTATACTCGTTAACATGCTGGTCATGCTTAACTTGATTCTATGGCTTCGTTAGCTCATTCGCTAGATTCTAATCCATGGGGATGTATTCTAAGCTTATATCATTTCTAGCTACTATCTCCTAAATTAGATGGTAGTTTTTGAGTATGTGTTAATTTTTCTGATGAGACCATGGTTCCTTTGCCTGAGCAATAGCCCTATTGTTATCGCAATAGGCCACTATTAGATTTACAATGCTGGACACCACGCCAAGATCACCAATAATCCCTTCAGCCAGATTGTTTGCTTAGCTACTTTAGAAGCAGCTATATACTCAAATTCAGTTGTTGAATTAGCAATCGTATCTTGTTTGAAACTTTTCCAAACTATCACCCTCCATTTAACATAAACACATTACCTGTCTGGGACTTGTAATTGTCCCTGTCAGACTAAAAACTTGAGTCTATGTACCCCTTCACAGAGAGATCACTTTCTCCATAAAAAAACATATTTTTAATCCTTTGTAAGTACTTGAGGATTGTTTTAATGACCATCAATGCTTCTCACATAGATCAGATTGAAATCTTCTCGTAAAGCTCAAAGCACGTGAGACATCATACAAATAATCATACTGCGAGTAATCATCGATAAAGGTTATGAAGTAGATGAAACCTTCACGTGTCTTAACACTTACAGTTCTAAATATTTAATTAGAGCCTAAAACATTATTTTTTATGAGGAGAGCTCTCATATGAAGATCATTTGGACAGTCAAAACTCGTGTGATTCAAGGATAAAATCTTGATAAGCCGTCGTCATCGAATGCGTGAGCTAGTACAAAATCCCATGCTCACACCTTCCTTTTGACTGTAACCTTTTGTAACTAGCCTTGCTTTATAGGTAATCATATTACCATTCATGTTTATTTTCTTCTAGAAAACCCATTTGCATCCTATGGGCTGAATCCTACTTGGAGCATCAACCAACTTCCAGACTTGATTTTTGTACATGGAGTCCATCTCTGACTTCATGGCTGTAAACCATTTGTCAAACTTTGAGCCTTCCATTACCTCCTTGTAATTTTTAGGTTCATCATCTTCCATAAGGAAGATGTGCTTATCATCAGTGATGAAATAACCGTATCTCTCAGGAACTATTAGAGCCGACTCGACCTACACATTGTTGGTGTTATAATAGGCTATTCCATGCTTACACTTATGTAATAGGTGTAGGAATAATCAGTTAATTGTTTGTTTGATCCTCTTGAGTGCCTAGCTAAAGATTGCTCCCACTAGCTTTCACAAGTATGCCTTCGGTCTGGAGGAACTGAGCATTCCTAGAAATAAGTACCTTTTATTTCTTAGGATCATAAAAGGTGTAACCCATAGCCTCCTTAGGGTAACCCACAAATAAACACTTGTCAGACTTAGCACCCACCTTATCTGAATTTATCCTCTTTACATGAGCAAGACATCCCCTAACTCTTAGGTGAGAAAGAGTTGGTTACTTACAATACCACATTTCATATGGTGTTTGATCGACTAATTTTGAGGGCACTCTGTTTAGAATATAAACTATACTCTCAAGTGCATAACCCTTAAAGGACCAGCTGAGTTGTACTTGGCTCATCATGGATCGAACCATATCTAGTAGGGTTCGATTCTCCTTTTCGACACTCCATTGTGTTAAGTTGTATAAGATGGTATTCATTGGGATAAAAATACCATTATCCCTTAGATATTTTTGAAACTCTTGGCTTAAGCATTCACCGCCTTGATCAGATTGAAGGGTCTTGAGACATTTTTCAAGTATTTCTCTACTTCGATTCCTGAACTCATTGAATTTCTCAAAACTTTTAGACTTGTACCTCATTAGGTACAAATAACCATATTGCAATTAATCATCCATAAAGGTTATGAAATAGAAAAAACCTTCATGTGTCTTAACACTCATTGGACCATATAGATCAGAATGTATTATTTCCAAAGTACCTATGGTATGCTGACCCTTTTCTTTGAAAGGTTTCTTAGTCATATTACCCTTTAAACAAGGTTCGCACACCCCATAGAACTCCCATTCCATTGGAACCAAGTCACCACATTTGTGTAACTTAGTTAAGAGAGTCTCATTTAAATGTCCTAGATGACAATGCCACAAGTATAAAGATTTCTAATTATCTATCTTCGATTTCTTAATGATGTTCATGTTTAGGATTTATTAAAAAATGTACAAAACTCTGAACCTAACCTTTCTTCACAACTATCCACTACCCCTCTAATCCCTCTGATTAGAGAAGTTTGTAATGTTGAAAACTCAGCTTAGCATGGAAAACCTAGTGAGGAAGGTGCTAAGGTAAATTTTACAGCCAATGAAGCTTCACCTTCCAGCAGCAAGCCAGTCTAAGAGGACTTGGCTGAATCATCTATCTTGGCTAATATTAGAGAGCTAGAAAGGAAGAAATTCCCCTCTCTAAAAATTGATGTTGAATTAGATGGAGCAATAAGCCTTGGTTACTTACTCATGAATTGACGGGCTTGTCCGCCGAAGCTAAGGTAAAAATTCCTGTGTTTGAAGAGCACTGAAGCATTCCCTTTGAATATATCTAATATATCTACTTTGAGGAGTTTGAAAAGATTCAAGGAAGCTTGTTTGCTATTCGCAACCATCTAGCAAAGGAGAGTGCTAAAAGCTTAGTGGAAAAGATGGTCTTGATCTTAACTAGGTTGTCTGTCTCTATAGCACATGTCAGCTTTGTTGTTACCTCTATCCCCACGTCTATTGCTCTCGCTAACGCGGTAGCAGGAAAGATAAAGGGTAATGTTGAAGCTGTTATTGAGCAGCTTGAATACCACCCTAATAACTCAAGCTACCCCAATTTCATCAATTCGAGGAAGAACAAGTCAAAATCAAAAGGAGCATCGATAGGAAAATTAACAATGTGCTCAAGGAAGTACAAACCACCAAAGACATCAATCACAACATGGTGAAGCTATTGGAGTCCAAGTCAAAGTTGATTGTAAACTATGACAAAAAGGTGGTTGAAGATAATGGGAAGAAGGTTGAGAAACCTTCACTTAACCTAGATGCCTCGGATGAGAAGATCGAGTCTACCTGCAAGCTTATTAATGACATTATAAATGAAAAAGTCAAGAAAGCATAGAAAGCTCTCATCGAAGCTATGGACTTAGCTGTTCTCGAAGCCAACTGAGTCACTTGATCTAGATACTGGCTTCTATATGCAAAAGAAGCTTAATCTCATAAAGTATAAAGTCAATGATATACAACGTACCATAGATCATATGGTCACCGCATGGATTTATGACTCAAAGGATATTGAGTTTACGGCAAAGTCAATGCATTCAATTTACCTAAAATCATTGATATGGAGGCTCAATTGAAGATTGTTATCTCTGCTTCAAACTTTCCCAATTTACTACAGTGCTTTCAATAGTTTTCCTTCCAAGGATTTGATCAAATTACCCATCTCAAGTGGTGCCACCATTTACTTTTTGAATAGCTAAACGATCAAGACATCTTAACTCTCAAAGGGAAAGAACATCTTGAATCGGAAATATCTCTGGAAATTATAGGTAAGCAAGAGGACTTCCAAGCTACCATTGACTCCCTTAACCTGTGCCTGGATCAAATTATGAAGGGATAGATAACAAAGGGGGAGAAGGTAGTGGAAGAGGCAACGAGGATGACTGCTCAATATAGACATTCCTTCTTAGGACGGCCTCAATGTCCACCTTAAGATCCTCAGTCTCAGCAGCACCAATCGCATCACCAACAACATCTGAATCATCCTTCGTCTAGTCATCCTAGAGGTAACTTATCATCTTCACAATATTGCAGATTACTGTAGACAAGATAGTTAAAACATGTTATAGGACCTAGCATGTAATCTTAACTCAAAACACTTTTTATGCACTAACTAATTTTTATTATGAAAGAATTACAAGTTTATTTTCCAAGTTAAGAGCTTCTTAACTTTCCTATATAAACTGTTGCAGGAATGTATGCTAAAACCAATAACAATGAAAAAGTGAAGTAAGATAAAGTCCCAAATCAAAGAAAATTTCTCCAAGTATGGGGGCTGACTGAACAAAATCCACTAAGTATGGGGAGTCCACACTAAATAAGGAATTCACTCAATATGGGGGAGTCTTACATCATCTATCAGGTATTTCTATATCCTTAAACTATTTATTCAATTAATCTCTTCTACTACAAAGTTTGTTATCTGTTCTAAAATGGGGCAGATTGTTGAACCCAAGTTAATGGTGCCTCATAGTAATTTAAATGTTTTGGAAATAACAAACTGACTAGGATAATGAAATTAATTGAGTACTAAGTAGACTCTTAATTAATCAAGATTAAATGACGGCGTTTAGGGGAAAACAACTCAATTTATTGAGTTATTAATTAAGTTATAGCATAGAGTAAGAAAAGCTAACTTAAACTTAGTATTACATAGTTTACAAGACATAGACTCAACAAAGCCGAGTTAGCTTTTATTTGTAAAAGCTAAGTTTGTTCGACACTTAGAGAACTAAATGACACATATGCATTTAACAGTTCTTGTGAGGAATGAAATATTCCTTTGATGCTTTTAAGGAGAAAAGGTGCTAATATTAAAGTAGATATTTAAGTGGTCCTCACAACGAAAAGTTGTTAATACGGAATGTTGGAAAATCCTCACTAAAGTCCTAGTCATAAGGAATCCTTTGACATGCATTGTTTTCTTAGTATCCCTGTGACTCTTTACATCGTCAGCAAGTCAACCATTCATAGAATTTCACGTTGCATCTTGCGTACCTCTCTATCAGAACATATTGCTTGAAGATAAATGAGTTTTTGATGCATTGAATTAAAGACTTAATCTCGTGCCTCAACATTTGAAATCTGTCTCTAAACGTGTTGGAATTTTTTTCAGACAAGCAAATTCGAAAGATTTGAAGAGAAGTGAAATTGAAGAAGATGTTAAGATGAGAAGTTTGCAACAACTACTTCCAAGACCTTCAACTATTATTAGAAGACTGAAGCAGATGTTCAAACTTGGTGAATCAACTCGAATTTCTTAAAGAGCTGAATCTCTGTTCAATCATTCCTAGCTTTTAGAAATTCCAAATCAAGCCATCATAAATTGTCATTCTATTTGTAATAGGGAGATAGCACTTTAGATTTAAAATTGTGAAGGATTCAACGAATTTTATAAGTTGAAATTCTCTGTTTGCAATTTCTTTAAGAATCCGAGTGATAGTTTAGGAAGGGTACCTAAATTGTGTTTGAATGGTAGTTAGAAAGGAAGGTACTTTCTACAATAGAGTCTACCCGTTGTAAAGGCTTCTCCACCTAAGGAAGGAAGGAAAACACTAGTAGAATAAAGCTCGGAAAGGAATTCGGGGACTAGAGGTAGGCTAGGGGTCGAAATAGGATAAATCATAGGTGTTAATGTTCTAACCTTATTTTCTTGTCTTTATCACATCTATCTCATTCATCATTCTCTCTATTTTATGAGTTTTGCTTGAAAAACACATCCAAGCTGAGTAAAGTACTCAGCAGCGTTTGAAAAAAACTATGCTAGCAAAGCTGAGCAGTTTATAGTTTTAAGACCCAACTCAACACACATCCAAAAACTAAACTTGGAAAAGAACTTTTATAAATATTAAAAAGAACCAAGTAAAGCATTCACCCCCTTTGTTGTTTATAATAAGCCATTTAGGACCAACAGTCCACTTCATTGATGTCTAGTCTTAATAAAAGTATGACTAGGGATATTTAGATCATTCATAGTAGCACATGTGTGCAGTTCTCAAACCACATAGCTCCCACTATGTCCTTGCACTTTCAAACTATGAAATAGTCATAAACTTTATCTTATCAATGAGCATATACATATATGTAATACCAGCGAGATACACAATAAATAGTCATCGATAAATAATAAAGATGGCTTATTATTGATAATAATAATATGAAATTGTTTACATTATAAACTAATAAAGATTTATCGCCCTAATTGCCTCTAGGGCATACATCATGTCTAACACACCCCACATTTTAGCACGCCTTCTTCCCATCAACACTAGTGTGTAGAGCTATTAGTTGGCACCAAATATCCAAAGAATGTTTTGGGCTGAGATTAGAGAGGACTTTATATTCCACTTCACTTTCAGGGATCCTCTTGAGTTTGTAAGGACGTTTTGAATGATGAGTCCAATACGATTTGAAGAAAATGAAGTGGATGGAGACAAGGAAATGGAGGCACAAGTAGTGGCCCTTATCCGAGGTGAAGAGATGGCTGACCAAAAGGAGGAAGGCGAGATTTAACAAGTTTTATCTTCATTCTCTTTCTTTTAACCAATAATGTAAGCCTATGAGGCCGAATTTGAATAAAAATAATAAAAGAATAATAATTTTACCTATTTACTTGATGTCTCACCTAATGACCCATTGCATTCACTTGAGCATACACATAATGTCTTTAGCCTACATGATAATTCTGTCAATGAAGTTAACTTGAATACAATTGAAAATTCTATATTTGTATATGTTTCAAAGGACTTGTCTTCCATTGAAAAAGTGAGAAAGTGGTAGCTTTACTTGGTCCAATGAGGATATACCTGGCATACATAGAGAAATAGCCGAGCATCGAATTCTAACCGATATGAAATTTACATCCATTAAATAGAATATTTGCCGTTTGAGACCCGAGTGGGCTGAGAAAGTCAAGAAAAGATTTTTAAGAAAGTAAAAGTATTTGAGTATTCGACATGGGTCGCTAAGTTGGTTCCTATAGCTAAGAAAGATGCAAAAGGTCAGGTTTGTGTGGACTATTGAGACGTCAACAAAGCATCACCAAAAGATGACTTCCCCCTACCACATATTGATGTCCATGCTGATAATGAAGCTAGAGCAACTATGTGTTCTTTCATGGATGGATTCTCGGGCTACAGTCCGATTCTTATGGATATTGATGGGTGTCAAGACCACCAATAATAATCCCTACATTGAAAAGTAACTTATAGTTAGCAGTAACAGGGGTCGAATCCACAATGAGCACTATTTACTAAGTATTTCCCTAATTAGAATGACTAGAGTGACCATATTACTATCTTTGAAAATATTGTGGATTGAAAACTTAAAATAACGAGTAAAAAAAATAATTAAAAGACTGACACAACTAATTTAGGGTAAACCATGTATCATAATGATCATTGGACAAGGGATAAATTGCACTGAGACTTAGGTTTAGTTACACTAGCGCTCTTCATTGTACAACGTTAGAAACTCTTCCTTACTTTATATAGGGACCATGCTTCGCACCTCAATCACATTTCTGGTTTTTGTATTTAGGCTTAAGTCCTCACATTAATCAAACATGGTCTTGACCATTATTTGGTCAAGTCACTAGGAATTTAGCTAAACATGATTGAATTTAAAGACAATAAAAAGTAAAGAGACTAAATGTAAATATAACGAGTAAAGTAAAAGAGGTTATGAAAAACATATTGCAACTTGAAATAAACTTGAATTAAAAGCGTTGGAAAGAAAAACTATTGAATTGAACTGAAAACAAATAAAGTTAGTTCTTAGAGAAATTGGAAAACTAAGAATGAAAATAATAGTTCTAACTCTAAGCTAATTTGGACTCGAACTTCGGCTAGAGTAAACTACACAAAACTAGACTCTTCTTCCTATGGGATTTGGCCTCTATTTATTGCAAATTAGATGAATATATTGTTTCCCCTTCAGTCTTTATCTTTGATTATACTTGTTCTTCTTTAGCTTCATCCTTTGGTCTTTACTTCAAGATAAAAATGATAGAGTCTTATCCTCCTTCAAGATAGAGTTTGTGAAGGAGAATAACTCTTCTTTAGATACAAACTCCTTAAAGATAGACTTTATCCGAACTGATGATTATCACTTAACTTTTAAGCTCTTACCTTCCAACTGGATATGTTTTTGACATTCTAGAAGATTTTAGAATTTGTGGAAATCACTAGTACTAGCTACTTCTCGTGATGGACACACCGGGATCTCGATGAAGTGCTGCTTTGGCCATTTTATCTAACATTCATCCAAATCATCTAAAAACTCTAAAATGATAGAAAGCAATAGTAACAAAGCTAATAAAGACTAAAACATGGTTATAAACACATACAATTAAGCATAAAAACATGTTGGATTTACAACCTATCAAATCTCCCCTCATTTATTCCATGCTTGCCCTCAAGTATGATACAAAGATAAGGAAGAAAAGAAAATAAGAACTACACAAAGACCCTAAACATTTTCACGAAGAGATAGAGATCTTTCACCGAGATCATGGTAGAGTTCCTTGTCAAGAACCAAGAATCCAATAAAAGAGTTATCCTTAAGAAAACATAAAGACCTTGTTCAAAAACCAAATAATTACTTGGTTGAATTTATTGAAGAGATCAAGTATCCAATGGAAAACTTGATGATTTTAAGTTGGTCTCTTCGCTTGGTGGGGTCCCTAGACACATAGCCAAAAATAAAATAGACAAAGAGACTATTTTTTCTAACTTTTCCCATTTTTTGATTTTTTCTTTTTCCTATTTTTTGAAATTTTCTTTTCCTTTGCAAAAAAATAAAACCTATGAAAAACTCATTGCCTAATTACTAGTCAAACAATGCTCTTACTTCACCCCTATGAAAGAGACTTCACGTAGTTGTGAGCCAAGTCAAGCTCTTCCTTTTAAAAATGCACTTATTAAAGTGTCATTACCTAGTTGCTAACCAAACAATGCTATTTGTTCTAAGACTCAAACAAAACAGAAAATAAAGTAAGTAAATTTACCACTTACTGAAAATAATAGTTTAAGGTCTCGGTGAAGTTCCAAAGGTACAAAAGACCTTGATGAAATAAAATAATTCTAAATGCAAAAGATAAATATTAACTCTCTAAGGCATTCATTGGGACTTCGATCTTACAAAGAGACTTTCATATTTCGGCCACTGGAGAAAACTTTTCTTATAATAGCTCTCGATGCCAAGTACGATTAGTTAACTCAATCTTTGTTACTTGTTTAATTAGTCATTATGAAGGGTAAAGTACAAAGTGGGTCATTATGGAAATTAAAGAGAGAACATTAGAATTGAAAAAATAAACTTTTTTATCTGATCTTTATATGCAAACAGAAATTTGAATATTTACAATGAGAGTACAAAATGACAGAATTAAAAGTAAAGAGACTAAATCCTAAAAATAAAAAGTGCAAAAGGATCTAAAGGAAAAGAAAGCAAAAACCAAAAAGATATATCCCCTCCCCACACTTAAATTATTCATCGCCCCTAATGTAAACATCCTAAGAAAAGAAAAAAAAGGAAAAAAAAGGGTAAAAGAACTATTATTATCCTTGTGGAAAGGAGGAATCGACAGAGACCTAGTGCTGGTCCTACTGGTGAGCCTGATGCTTGAATGGATTAAGTTGGAGATGATCACATAGAGTCTCTATGTTAATTTCTAAAGCATCACAATGAGTTTTGAGGTCTTCATTCTTTGCACCGAGCTATAGAGAGCTATTGAACATGACCCAATATTATTTTTTTGAGTGTAGTAAACTTCTCCAACAGCTTGGTGTATGTAGTGGGGGTTGGTTGTTTTACTGCTATTGTTGTGTAAGTCTCTTTGTTAACTTTTGGATTAGTGGGAGTGGGGGTTCTAGTCTTTAGAGGGCCAGGGGGATGCATCTGCTTAGTCCCCTTGTAAGTCTCCACCATTAGTATGGTCTCCAATTTTTCCATGTTTAGTAGAGTGGTATCGGGAAGCGAAGTGTAGCCCAAGGGATTAAAGTGATCTATCCCATGTGCTATAATCAAGATTATTATGCAAAAAAAGGGAGGATTTCTCCCTCTTATGATAGAGAATTGGATTTTCTTAGCCAACCAATCGCTTAGGTGGAGCTTCTTATCAGTCACCATGCTCCACAAGATGTTAAGCTCATTTTAATTGATGGTCTCAGAGCTCTTATGGCCACTAGAAAAGTTAAAGGTGAGGATCTTGTGGCAGTAGTGAAGATGAGCCTCCTGGATATAGTAGGCTTTGGAGAACTTCCAAGAGGTCACCCGAGAGTTATTGTTGCACATAGAGATGTAAGTCACTGTGGCTTCAAAATTTAGAGGAGGAACATCACAAATGTCCTCTGAAAGGCTCCGTGACTCCTAGGACCTTGTTGAAGTCTTCAAGACTACATGAAAAGTTTTTTCCATGGAGGTAGAATTTCATGACATTATGCTCATTAAAGCTTTGGTAGTCCTCCTTGAAGGTAAAGGTAAAGTAGAATTCCCACACCAGCTCATGATACGTTGGGTATAGAAGGAATAACAAAGGGAGCTAGGAAATCATTGTGAAAGAAGTGAGTACCTATTTCTTGATACCGAGACTCTCCATGGTCTTGGTGCATATGGACTTGGAAGGCTTTCGTGTTACTCCCATGTAGCGGTTTAAAATGCCTTAGGGACTAGGCTTGTCAAAGGTGTTGAACACCTATCCCTTGGAGGAAACCAGAGTTTTCTTCTCCAACACCTTAGCTTTATTTCTCCCTACAACTTTGGAGCTCCTCATGTGAGACTCGTACTAGGCTAGAACTGTATCAGGTGTTGGAGTGCGCTCCTTATCTTCTCCATCGTTGAAAATGATGGTCTTTGTTTTAGACTCTACAACCAGCAAGTCTCCATCCTTTTCCTCAAGACTTAGCAATCTCCTTGTCCTTGTGGATCGTTTCCAAGGAGATAGTGGTGAGAGGGCATACATGAGTGGGAGTAGAAGCTATGTCATTGCTAGACCTCTCGATGACCAGAGTGGTCTTTTTGTCATGAGTGCGATTCATGATGGTCTTGTGATGAACAATAGTCTTTGGAGTGGTAGAGGGAGTATCCTTGGCAATGGTTGAGGGAGTTATTTATGTTGGAGAAGCAATTCATAGAGAGAAGGAGGATAAAAGTTTGTTTTCTTTAGAGAGAGAGAGAGAGTGGATTGCAAATGTGGGTGAGAGTGAGAGGTAAAGGTCCTATTTATAAAGGAGAATGTGCTTAGGGATCTAGCAAGTGGTGAACCATAAATAAAGGGACATTTGGGTAATCATGGTAATTTAATGATGACTTAGAGTAAATTGAGTAACCGTCACTATGACCTCATATGTCAGCACACGCTTGGAGAGAGATTCATTGAATTTGAATGAGATTAGATTGTTACTCCCTCTCTCTCTTCCTTTTGCGCATGACTCTTAGCCTCTTTCCTTATCTCCACATGACTCTATGTTTCCTTCCTATTCTATTTAACTCTTCTTATTCTAGCATTAATTTCCTACATCACTAAGAGAACCTTTTAATCCTAAACAAGTGCATCTAATCATTACTTTCAAGTCTAAATTTAAAACTAAATTAAATCCTAATTAAATTCTAATTTAAAAATTCTAAATTAAAAATACTTAAATGAAATCCTAATTAAATAAAAGTACTTAAATATAATAAATTGTTCTGAAAATAATAAAATGTTTAGGTTGCCTCCCAAGAGCGGTTTGATTTTAACATCACTTAGCTCGACTTCCCAACACCAAGATCATGGTGTGGGGTCAGAGATATATTTGAGATGAATTTCTTTAAGCTCAGAATCCTTCTTAGTATAGCTTCAGATGATGGCCGTTGATTTTCATGAACTTGTTTAACAGTGTGCTTTTGATGATGACTACTCCATGAGAAAATACCTTGGTCACTATGAAAGCACTGATCCTCCATAGTAATAGTGTGAGACGATGACCGTTGACTTTCATGGACTTATCTATCACTGTGCTTTTGATGATGACTACTCCGCGAGGAAATACCTTGGTCACTATGAAAGGATCGATCCTTTGAGCCCTCAATTTCCTAGGAAACAATTAAAGTCTAGACTAAGAAAGTAAAACATTTTTTCCAACTACGAAATTTTCCTAAAAATGTGGAGATCATGGTAACGTTAATATTGATTAATTAAGGTAGTAATTGAACATGCGAACTTGCACAGTGAAATTTCAAAACATGAAATTAACCCTAAAGGATCTCCTAAGCATGCCATTATTGATATAATCTAAGTTGAAACATTCCAAAGATGCTAATAGGTTTATAAAAATTAATAAAAAAAACCTAGCATCTAGGTTAAGAGCATTACCAGTTGTTGTGTACCTTTCCCTTTGGTGAAATAGTTGGACAACAATCCTTTAGCATAAGCCAGTAAACCAAGATGGCCTCTATGACTAGTCCACATAAACCCCAACTGACCAAAACCTCTCATTGAAGAAGAACTAGTTAGTTAACAAGTAGCTGCTAGACTGCTCGTAGACCAACTCGAAAATATAACTTTGAAGTTTCTTTCAAAAATATGAATAAGCCTTCAAAAGAATTCTTGCAAATTCGAAGAAACCC
>CATIWQ010397945.1:0-22126 GCA_949673415.1 Euphorbia schlechtendalii
ATCTAAGGCTCACCTGCAAAATAGTTACATTTTTTTAGGTACCCATGCTTTTAAGCTGGGTCCTCCTTTGTTAGCAGTGCTTAAGTTTGACCAATCGTACTCATTGTAATAACCATTTTTATGCCTACAGAGAACTATGGCATGTCTAGTTTTCCCAAAAAAATCACACACCATTTTTGGTTTGGGGTGGCTCGCTTCTATTTAGAGGAATTCTTCCTCTTAGAATTGCTAGTTTGGTTACTCTGAGTTTGACTGTTGGCTGGAGGAGGAACCCCTTTCTTCTTTAAAGCCATTATCTCAGTAGTTAACTCATCTAATTGCTTAAAGGGCTTGCTAATTGAACATTCTTGATACTCAGCTTTTTCTTGAAGAATGAGGATATCAAGCGATAAGGAAGCATTAGTAGCTTACAAATCATCACTTCTCCACACTAGCTCATTGATGTTCTTCATCAACTTGTTAGTCAATTTCATAACATCAAAGAGAGCCTGGGCGAATTCTTCCATAGATGATGGAATTTTAGAATGTACATCAGCTTGAGGAGCCTTTTCCCTTATTTCGCTCAGGTTTAGAGTCAGTAGCGGATTGTTCTCTACCATAGGTAGATATTGAGCTTTCACCCCTTCAATCTTCAATGGCCATTCGATAGAGGTTGGCCGAATCAGTTTCTTCCTCATCAGATGATGAGGTTTCTTCTAAATCACTCCAAGTGTGGCAACAAGTGCCTCATTATTCTTGGACAACCTCTTCTTGAATCTATCTTTCTTCACCTTAGGATAGCTAGACTGGATATGGCCTTTCTCTCCACAGCCAAAGCATTTGATGTCTTTGCTGTACTCATTCTTAGGTCCTTCCTCAGTTCCACGCCGGTGCTGAGTTGACTTGGTTTTGGCGAAACACTTTTTCTTGTTGAACTTCATGTCCTTCTTAATGAAGCATTTGAAATGCCTGGTTAGAAGGGCCATTTGCTCATCAGAATCGTAGCTGCTGGACTCATCAGATGAATCAACATTTAGGATAATGGCTTTCCCTCTCTCTCCTTGCCTCGACTCCTATTGGAGTCATCAGAATACTTCCTCAAAGACATCTCATGAGTCAGCAACATGCCTATCAGCTCATCATAGCTATAGGTTTTCAGGTCATGAGCTTCTTCGATGGCACTCTTCTTGGAGTCCCACTCTAGAGTAAGAGTGTGCAAAATATCCTTTATGAGGTCCTCTTCAGTGAACTACTTTCCTAATCTCTTCAGTTCATTAACAATGTTAATGAACCTAGTATTCATGCTTTGAATGCCCTTGCTGCTACCCATGGTGAACATCTCATACTCCCTTAGCATGAGATTGATCTTTGACTCCTTGACCTGGTTGATCCCCTCATAGGTAATCTCCAATTTCTTCCAGATTTTCTGTATTGTCTCGCATCCTAAGACCTTGTTTAACTCAATAAGATCTAGCGCATAGTGTAAGTAATTAATCGCTATGACATTCTCTTTGAAAAGCCTCAGATCAGTGTCATCGTAATCCTCAGGATCTAAGGGAACATGCACTCCATTCCTCACAATTGTGGGAACTCTGGGGCCAAGCTTGAAAGTGAGCCAAGCCTGTATGCTTTGCGACTGGATGAAATTTTTCATGCGATTTTTCTAGAAAGTATAATGATTACCATAAAAAAGAGGTGGTCTCGTAACAAACATTCCTTCTTTAAGGAGTACTACCTGATCGAAACCGAAACTGAAGTTGTTGTAAGCCATTTATGGATCTTGACTCAAAGATGATTAGTCTAAAAGTTGAACAACTGCTCTGATACCACTTGTTGGTCCATATACAGCTTGAAAAAAATCGTAGAGGGGGGGGGTGAATGCGAATCTTGGTTACTTTTAAGGTTTTAATAAAAATCCTTTTCGCCAAGTTAAGTTTTTATATGCATGCTGAGTATGCGTGCTGAGTTGCTATATAAAAACTATATAAACTACTCAGCAACGCTGGCACAGTTTATCTTCAATCTTTTGCTGAGTACTTTACTCAGCACAGATCATTTTTTTAAGCAAAACGAATAAACGAAGAGAGATGATGAATGAGCTAGACAAAGTAAAAGCTAAAAGTGAAAGTTTAGAACTTCAACACCTGAATTTTATCCTGGTTCAGCCCCTAGCCTACCTCCAATCCCCGGATACCTTTTACGAGCTTTAATCCACTAGTGTTCATTCCTCAGGTGGAGAAGCCTTTACAACGGGTAGACACAGTTTCACAGAAAGTACCTTCCTTCCTAACTACTACTTAACTCAATTTGGGTACCCTTCCCAAACTAATACTCAGATTTAAATGAAAAGATTGCAAACTGAATTCAACTTATAGAAACGTTGAATCCTTAAAATGTTAAATCTAAGGAGATTTCTCTCTATTACAAATAGATTTGGAATTAGTGTTTGCTGATTGCTTGAGTTTGGAATTTCTTGAAGCTAGGAGTAATTTTGCAAAGTTTCAGCTCTATAAGAAATTCGAGCTGATTCACCAAGTTTGAACGTCTTCTTTGGTCTTGTATTTATAGTTGAAGCTTCGTGAAGTAGCCATTGCAATCTTTTCGAGGTTGTTGATCTTCAATTTCTCTTCTCTTCATATCTTTTGAATCTTCCCATTAGAGACAGATTCTTGGACATTCAGAGATAAGAATTTGAATGTTGAGGCGCAATAATATTTCGTCGATTAAATCTCGTTTTGTCTTCAAGCAATTCGGTTGAGAGAGGCGCACGATATTGCAACGTGGAATCTTCAAATTGATTGAATTGCTAATGTTGGAAGTGATGCATGAAGACACTGGAACGGTGCATGTCAAATGATTCCTTTTGCATTTGGATTTTAGTGAGGGAATATTGACATTCCGTACTGATACCTTTTGTGTTGTGAGGACCACTAGAAATCTTCCTTAATTTTAGCATTATTATTCTTGAGAAATATCTAAGGAATATTCAAATTCTCATAGAATTTGTTAGTGGCACGTGTGTTATTCAGTGTCATAGAAAAATGGCCTTTGATTAATAAAAGCTAACTTAGCATAGATGAGTTGATATACTTCTAAACTATGTAGTACTCAGCACAGACTCAGCTTTTCCTACTCTAAGCTATAACTTAATTAATTTCTCAACAAAACTGAGTTGTTTTCTCTTAAACAAACTCTAGTTAGCTTCATTAATTAAGAGTATACTTAGTACTCAATTAATTTCACTAATCTAGATAGTTTGCTATTTCCAAAACATTAAACTACTGTGAGGTATTATTAACTTGGGTTCTACAGATGGGAAATTCAACAAAGGAAGTTTTCTAGCAAAAACAAACCAAGTCAGCACCGGCGTGGAGCTGAGGAAGGACATCAAGTGTTTTGGCTGGGGCGAGAAGGGTCATATTCAATCGTCCTGCCCTAAATCCAAAAAGTATAGATTAAAGAAGACGTTTGGGTAGAAAAATGAGGCACTTGCTGACACATGGAGCGACTTTGAGGAATCTTCATAAGTTGATGAAGAGGCAACCGACTTTACCAATATGTACTTGATGGCGATTGAGAATGAAAGGGGCGAGAGCTCAGCATCTTCTTCAAAGAGCAATTCATCTGCTGCTTACTTTGAAGCTGAGTGAAACCCGCTGCTAACTCTAAAGCTGATTGAAACAAAGGGGAAAATCCACAAATAGTGGTACATTTTGAAATCCCTTTATCAATAGAAGAGTTCGCCCAATTACTATTTGATGTGATGAAGCTAACTAATAAGTCAGGAAGACATAATTGTTTCCTTATCTCTTGATATCCAATTTCTTCTAGAAAAAGCTGAATATCATGAATGTTATAACAGTAAGCTCACTAAGCAATTAGATGAGTTAACTATTGATATAACATCTTTAAAGAATGAACAGGTTCCTCCTCTAGCCATTAGTCCATCTTCGAGTAACCAAACTCACAATTCTAAGGGGAAGAAATCCTTTACAAAGTAGAAAGCGAGCCAGCCTAAACCAAAAGTAGCCTGTGGCTTTTGTGGGAAGGCTAGACATGCCACATTAATGTGTAGGCATAAAATGGTTACTATTATGAGTACGACTGAATTAACCTAAGCACTGCTAACGAAGGAGGACCTAACTTGAAAGCATGGGTACCTATGAAAACATAACTATTTTGCAGGTGAGCCTAAGATCCTTTGGTGACACTAGAAGGTGGTATTTGGATAGCAGATGCTCTAGTCATATAACAGGAGATGAAAGCTAGTTCATCTCATTGGAGCATAAAAGAAATGGAAGTGTCAGCTTTGGAGACAACCAAAAAGGAAGATTTTTGGATGCGGCATAGTTGGTGTTTCTCCTTCAATCGAAGAAGTGTCTCTGGTCAAAGAACTTAAGTTCAACTTTCTTAGTGAACCCCATATTTGTGACAAAGGTAGAAAGGTTACTTTCGACTCATCAGGTTACTCAGTTATTGATTGTAAGACTAACTCAACTATACACTTTGCTCCTAGAATTAATAATTTGTATATGATTGATTTATCCCTGGGCTCTGCTAATGTCTATCTTTTATCTAAGGAGGATAATTCATGGCTTGGGAATAGAAGGTTGGGTCATATAAATATGAACACTCCGTTAAAATTAGCCAAAAAGCAATTAGTTGATGGTTTACCCAGTATCCACTTTGAGAAAGACAGACTTTGCTCAGCTTACTAGCTTGAGAAGTAGGCTAAAAATTCATTTAGGTCTATAAACAACATAGTAACTAAGAGACTGTTGGAGCTCCCCACCTTGATCTCTTTGATTATGTTCAACCTATGAGCATGGGTGGAAAAAGATTCTTATTGGTGGTAGTTGATGACTTCATGAGATTCACTTGGGTAGTCTTGTTGAGTGGCAAAGATGAAACCTTTAAGTCTTTTATCAAACTCAGTAATCGTATAATGAATGAAATAGGAACTACAATCAGTAGAATTTGAAGTGATCATGGACGTGAATTCGAGAACTTCATTTTAAAGAATTCTGTTTAGTGCATGGTATTGACCATAGTTTTTCTGCTCCTTATACTCCTCAACAAAATGAGTTGTAGAAAGGAAGAACAAAACCATAGTTGAAATGACTCGATCCATGCTGAGTGATAACAATCTACCAAAGTAATTTTGGGGAGAAGTTGTTAATACAGCCTGTTATATCTTGAATCGGGTTTTAATTCGCCTTATTCTTGAGAAAACACCCTATGAGCTTTGATGAGGGCGCAAGCTTAAGATTGTTCATCTTAGCTCATTTGGTTGTAAGTGGTTTATCCTAAATGCCAATGGGCATCAAGGTAAGTTTAATCCAAAGGCTAATGAAGGTATCTTTCTAGTTTACTCAACTAATAGTAGGGAATATAGAATATATGTCAAGAGAACCGGCTTATTAGAGGAATCTATGCATGTAGATATTGATGAACAAATAATGCAGATAGATGACCATTTGATGAAGATGAAGGAGTAAACCAACAAGGAAATCAACTCAGCATACCACTCTTTGTGCTTCCCAACCCAGCATAAGAGCTAGATATTGAGGAAGTGAAAGTTGATGAAGATCTATCAATCAACTTCTATGAAGTAGAAGATCAACCTTAGCCTCAACAACCCAGTGCATAGACTCCCATTGTAGATCCAAGTCTTCTAAGAGAGATTAGAACTCATCGCAATCACCCACTTGAAAGTATTGTAGATGATGTTCATAATCAAGTTATGACATTAAGCCAGCTAGGTAAGATGATGAGCCATCCCGCTTTCATCTCATGATTGAACCCAAGAAGTTCAAAGATGTAGAAGGAGATGACTATTAGATGATCACGATGCAAGAGGAATTGAATAAATTCAAGCATAATGATGTTTGGGATCTAGTTCCTAAGCTTAAAGGAAAATTAATCATCGGCACCAAATGGGTTTTCAAGAATAAGCTAGATGAAGATGACATTGTTATCAAAAACAAGACTAGACTTATTGCTCAAGGGTACAATCAAGAAGAAAGCATAGACTATGATGAGACCTATGCTCTTATAGCTCAGCTTGAAATGATTAGGATTCTCTGCATTTTTGCATCCCATATGAATTTTTGATTATTTTAAATGGATGTCAAGAGTGCGCTCATAAACAGCTTCATTCAAGTGGAAGTGTATATGTGCCATCCTTCAGGCTTTGAAGATGCGAAGAATCCTGAGCATGTCTTCAAACTGAAGAAAGCTCTCTACGGATTGAAGCAAGCACCTCGTACTAGGTATGAAAGGCTGATTAACTTCCTACTTAGTAAAAGTTATGAAAGAGGAAAAGTATATACAATTATATTTATCAAACGATGAAAACAAAATGAGTTGCTTGTCCAAATCTATGTGGATGATATCAAATTTAGAGCAACTGCTGAAAAGATTTGCAAGGAGTTTGGCAAGCAAACAAAGAGTAAGTTTGAAATGTCAATGATGGGAGAGCTCAAATTTTTCCTCGGACTACAAATCAAGCAAAGTGAAGATGGAATCTTCACTAGCTAAGAAAAATATACCAAAGAAGTCTTGAAGAAGTTTGGTATGGAGAATTTGAAGCCAATGTCCACTCCCATGGCCATTGATAGAATCTTGAGTAAGGATGAAGCTAGTAAGCTTGTAGACAGTAAGTTCTACAGAGGTATTATTGGTTCTCTCCTTTACTTAACAACTATTACGCCCGATATTCAATACACTGTATTTTATTACGTGCGCCATCAAGCTGGCCTTAGAGAATCTCACTTAACAACTATTAAGAGAATTCTTTGGTACTTACAAGATTCAATTGATGCAGGGTTGTGGTATCCCAACAGCTCGGATTTCACTCTTAGAGTATTTACAGATGCAGATTACGGAAGAGATAAACTTAACAGGAAAAGCACCATATGAGGATGCCATTTCCTTAGAGAATGCCTTGTCTCATGGTACAATAAGAAGCAAACTTCTATTGCACTAAATATTGCAGAAGCTGAGTACATAGTAGTGGGAAGTTGCAACACATTTACTATGGATCAAGCAACAACTAGATGATTATGGTATAAAGTCAAAATGCCTCGAAGTTATGTGTTATAACAAGAGCATAATTGACCTATCCAAGAATCTAGTTCAACATGGCAGGGTGAAGCATGTCAATATTAGACATCACTTCATAAGGGATCTTGTGCTAAGGGGAGATGTTAAACTAGATTATGTTCCTTCAGAAGAATAAAAATTTTACATATTCACCAAACCATTGGCAAAGGAGCAATCAATACTCTCAGAGAGCTAATTGGAATGGCGAACCCCATGTAAAGAAGATTTTAGAAAAGAATGGCTAAGTGTTGAAAATCATGTCTCAACTTAGCCAAATGAGGTAACATGTATCTAACATGTACATATAGTTACCTTATTTGTTATCCTACTTGTTGTCATCCCTATTGGGAATAGGGGATTACTCGGATGAATATGAAGTTGTGAAACACTTTTAAATTGAAACTTATTTAGTAGTTTTATAAATATTTCAATCGGATAAAATCAGAATTTTTACAAGAACTTAGAATGAGAATTGTTCTGAAAAATTGAAAAATAAATCGTATCCACTTATTGACCAATGCCACATTTTTATTGCAAAAAAAACCATCCAAAAATACATTACTTTTTAGAAAGAATCAGGTTTTTGGTCCAAAAAACATTACTTTTTTGGGGAAGTAAAGAAAATTTTTATGTTCAAGCTAACCTGGTAGCTCGACCCCAACCTAGGGCGCTGCCCTGGACTCCCGAATCGTGAAGGAAACCGAACAAGCATGCACTCCGCACTCTCCCGACTTGTTTGATGATAAATCACGATCGCATTGGTCAATTAGTCAATCCAATTACTCTAAAATACTAACAATCTTCCCCTATTTTAGTGTAATTCTTGATTAACTGAACAAAATCACAACAAATAACAAACTCATGCCTAAATGAAATACAGTGATGATTGAATTTCATCTTAGTATATTACACTTTCCAAATGTTCGAATACCAAAGGTATCCCTATGGATTGAACCTTTGCTATTCATTTTGAATACATGAAGATAATATACACATAAGTCAACATTCTAAATTGTTCTTACTTGAAAATATCTTTTATTAGCCTTGTGTACTTATCCTTCATAAGTATATCAAAAGACAAGTCTTAACTCCTTGAAGTGGCTAAACTTTATGCTCATATAGGTAGCTCTTTTACTCTTTTCACCTGCATATGTAAATTATCAAAAAAACTATTGAGAAACCAAACTTCAACCTCCTTATCTTGCAGGTCTGAAAACACACTTTGAGATGTTTCATTCATGTGTTCCAATCTCGAGATGTCAAGCTTTCTACATTGAATTTAGCACTTAATGTCATATTAGATGTGTATTAGGTATCTCAACATGGAAGATTTCAGATGGACTTTAATCTCATGCCATAGCCGAATTATGCACAAGTTCTCTTCTTAACCCTTTGGTTAAGCAATCAACTAGAATATACTTAGTTTTTACAAAATCTAATGATATGACACCTTGCATGATGCATTCTCAAATCATGTTATTTCTAACACTTAAATGTCTAAACCTGCCTTTTTATATTTGTCTATAAGCATTGGCCAAGACAGCTTCACTATCACATATGATAGATATAGGTGATATTAGTTTACACCACAATGAAATTTCATAGATCAGTTCTCTTAGCCATTTAGCTTCTTTACTAGCTACTGCTAATGCTACAAATTCATATTCCATTGTTGAGTTAGGATACAAGTCTATTTCTTTGACACCTAAGAGATAGCACTATCCCAAGAAGGAAGAACTATCTTCGTTACAATTATAACTTAAATCTGAATATCCTTAAAAAAACGAAGGAAATCTTGTATCAGTCAAACCATAATCCTTGGTTTCTTTTAGGTAATTAAATGCTCAACTCAAAGCTTGCCAATGGTGTGAACAAGGAATACTAGTATACCTACTAAGTTTTCCAACTGCATAGGTTCTATCAGGTCTAGTGCTAATCATGATACACATAAGACTACCTATAGCTCTCAAGTGTTCAAGTTGAGATACTACAACATATTTATTAAGTAGAAGCCTAAGACAAGGGTTTATAGGATTGCTAACTAGAGAATAATACTTGAAAATGAATTTCTTCAAAATATTCTCAATATAATGAGATTGTGATATTGAAATAACATTGTTCTTTCACTTAATTCTTATACTAAGAATCACTTTAGCTTCCCCCAAATCCGTCATCTCAAAACTAGATGATAGGAATTTCTTGGTTTTATCAAATTGATTTTATTGAGTACAAAAAATCAACATGACATCCACATATAAACAAATCATAACTCCTTTACCAAAAGCATCAAATTTGGTATATACACAATTGTCTACTTGGTTGATAAGAAAAACCATTAGACAAAACAGAATCATCAAACTTTTGATTCCAAGCTTTTGGTGCTTGTATAAATCCATATCACGATTTCTTCAACTTACAAACCTTATTTTCACAACTAGCGTAACAAACCCTTCCCATTGTTTCATATAAATATCCTCATCTAATTCTCCATAGAATGCAATTTTTACATCCATTTGATGAATTATAAGGTTGTGTATAGCTGCAACTGCTATCAACAACCTAATAATAGAGATCCTCACAATGGGAGCATTTGATTCCTTCTTCATAAATAAAACCTTGGATGACCAACCTAGCTTTATACTTATCTATGGTACCATCCAATTTTACTTCCCTTTTGAAAATCCATCTATTTCCTAGCGGTTTATAACTAGGTGGTAGATTTGTTAATACCCATATATTATTATGCATGATAGAATCCATCTCATATTGGATAGCTTCTTTCTAGAATGCAACATATCTTGAAGCCATAGCTTCACTAAATGTTCTTGGATCATCTTCAACAATAAAAAATATTGATATGTACAACCTCGTACCTTATCCCTTCAACTAAATAAATGTGAAATTTATCTCCAAAAGATTTAGCCTTTCAAGTTCTAGTACCTCTCTTAGGTGCAAACAATCCAAGTAAGAAAATATTCCGACTAGATCCCACTGAATGAATTATGAATCATGTCTCTTGGTCTAGGTATAACCGAGCTCACAGATACATAGTCATTAGATTCTATTACATAGAACCTGTATGCATGGGAATGGTCAGCATACTCAATGAAGATATAATCTATACTTCTTTCCCCCAAGTTTCTTCTTTTTTGTTTAATGACTCTTACCATTACTCTACACCCCAAATTCTTAGAAAACTTAACTTTGGTGGCTTTTTAAACCAACATTTATAGGGACTAATTTTATTCATTTTATTAGGAGTTATATTTAATAAATAATAGTTTCTTAGCATAGCCTCACCCCATAATCCTTCACTTAAGTCTAAATAGGACACCAAAGAATTAATCATTTCTTTCAAGGTTCTATCCTTCCTTTCTGCCACACCATTTTGTTTTTGTGTATAAGGAGCAATAGTTTGATGTATTATACCCATAAATTGAAAAAATACTGGATCATAATACTCACCTCCTCTATTAGTAAATAAACTTTTAATGAAATTACTTTGATGTAGCTCTACTTCTTGTTTATAAATTTTAAATTTATCAAGAGCTTCATCCTTAGCATGCAACAGATAAACATAACAAAATCTAGATGCATCATCAATAAAAGTAATCATGTACTTTTTATTTCCTATCAAAGGTGTAGAGTGAAAATCACACAAGTCACTATGTATTAGATCCACTACATTAGTCACTCTGTTAACATTCGTGAAAGGTTTTCGGGTTATCTTTATTAACATGCAAGTTTTTGCATTTCTCAAGGTTTATATCAATAGCATGAATAAGGCACATTTTAGACATATCTTTTAATCTTCTATAATGTACATATCCTAGTCTGGCATTCCACGATTTAGATTTATTCAAATTTTTTAATACTATTAGTAGAAACCATAAAAGAAGATAGATCACCAAAATAAGCATTAATATTTAACATAAAGATTTCATAACTTAAATAACCAAATCCTACAAAAGTACCATGTTTTGACAAGATATACTTGTTAATTTCATACACTTATTTGTATACTAAATTATTCAACACAACATAGGGGAACATATAATACATTCTTTAAATAAATACATTTTCCAAAAGTAAAAAGACAAGATTAACATTTCATAGTCCTTTAATTGGTTCAGTTGTAATGTTTCTAATCCTTAACATAGATCCATCTTCGATTGGTTGAAAATCCTTGAATCATCGAAGATCCTTACACACATGACTTCTTGCTCCTAAATCAATCCACCATGTAACATCATCATCATGTATATAAAATACCTTAGAAATTAAAGACACATTATTCTAATTAGAATTACAATTTTGCATTAAAATAAGAACTTTTTACTTTTTAGGTACCTTAGATCCACTCAAACCATAATTGTTCTTCCCTTTACCAACTCGATATTACTTTTTGAAATGACCAGGTTTACCACACTTCCAACATGCCACTTTAGGTTTCTTGTTGGAAGACTTTTTATTTTTTTTTAAACTTACATTTATTGCCTCTATCACTATTTTGATTCTTAGAGAAACTACCCTCTTCAACCATGTTTACAGAAACAGTACCAACTTGGTTTTTGCCCTTAAGATCACTGTCAATTTCTTGATCCCTCAAGGATTCTTCAATCCTTAGATGACTTCCAAATTAAACCAGAGACATCTCTTCTTTATTATGTTTTAGAGTATGTTTAAAATCTCTCCATGATGGTAGTAATTTATCTATGATACTAGAAAATGAAATGGATTCATCCATCTTCATGTCATGTTGGACAAACTAACCCAAAATCCTAAACAATTCATTATATTATTCTATGACCGGTCTAGAATAAAAATATTCATAATAAATGAAATTACTAACTAGAAACTTCTTACTAGAAGCATCTTCTTCCCTTTAATTCAAGAGAATCCCATAATTCTTTTGCAAACTCAACTTTTTGGTATATATCAAAGAGGGAATCATACATACCGTTCAAGATTTGACCATGAAATATCTAGTCATCGTTCAAGATTTATACTCTGATCCACTATTTCATCTTTAACAAATTCTAGCATGAGAGTACTCATAACATACACAACTTTCAAAGTAGTTAATAAAAAATGCATCTTATTCTGCCATATTTAGAAATCTTGACACTCAAACTTATCTAGTTTCACAAACTTCCTTGTCATCTCCTTTGCGGATTCTCCTTTTGTCATATTCAGAAAATATTAAGTTTTAATCTTTGTTGGGAATAGAGGATTACTCAGATGAATATGAAGTATTCTGCCATATTTAAAAATCTTGACACTCAAACTTATCTAGTTTCACAAACTTGCTTGTCATCTCCTTTGCGGATTCTCCTTTTGTCATATTCAGAAAATATTAAGTTTTAATGTTTGTTAGGAATATAGGATTACTCAGATGAATATGAAGTAGTGAAATACTTTCAGATTTATTGGTTCGCTTTAGCTTAGATAATCTAGCAGAGGGGGGTGAATGAGATTATCTTGGTTCTTTTAAGATTTAAAACTTAATTCCAAGTGTATTCTTTTTAGATGCATGCTGAGTTTTGTATGCTGTGCATTTGGGTCTAAAAAGCCATAAACTACTCAACTGTGCTGACCTAGTTTACCCTCAATCTACATTAAGTAAACTACTTAGCTTGGATTGATTTTTAAAGTAAATGTAAAGAAAACATAGAGATGATGAATGAGCAAAAAAATATAAAGGCAAGATGAAAGATAAAGGAAAGAGTAGACCTCAACTTTTATCCTGGTTAAGCCCCTAGCCTACCTCCGGTCCCCAAATCCTTTCCAAGCTTTAATCAACTAGTGATTTCTTTCCTTCCTAAGGCAGAGAATCCTTTACAGTGGGTAGACCAATTACTTCCTTTCTAACTACCACTTAATACTCAGTTTAGGTACCCTTCCTAAACTGACTCACAGATTTTGAATGAAATTTTACGAACGACGAAGTTCAACTTATAAAAAACGTTGGATCCTTTTTCAAATGACAAAGCTTAGTTAGACATTAAGCTAATATGATTCTCTCTTTACAAACTTATTTGAAACTAAGCATTTTCTTTAAGATTGCTTGAATTTGGAATTTCTGAATGCTATGATTGATTGGATAATATTTCAGCTCTTAAAAAATTCAAGATGATTCATCAAGTTTAAACATCTACTCCTGTCTTCTATTTATACTTGGAAGAGTTAGAAGTAACCATTGCAAACTTCTCATCTTGACTTGTTCTTCAATTTCTCTTATCTTCACAGCTTTCAAATATTTCCATTTGAAACAGATTTCAGGACGTATCAAGATAGAGAATTTGAAAGTTAAAGTGATTGATCCATTAATTTTAATGTGTCAAAAACTCATTTTTTCAAGTAAATCCATTCTAAAAGAGAGGCGCATGAGATACAATGTGGAAGCTTGTGATTTCATGAATTGCTGATGTTGTAGAGTAGCGCAAGGACAATAAAAAATGGCGCATGTCAAAGGATGCCTTTTGCCTTGGACGCTTGTGAGGAATCTTTAATTTTACGTACTGACACCTTTTGGTTGTGAGGACCACATGAATATCCTTTTTAATTTTAGCGCTTTTTTTTCTAAAAAGTATCAAAAGAATATTCCATCTTTCACAGACAGAGTTAAATGCACAAGTTTCATAACATTTCACATGTGAAATGTTACTCAACTTTTAATAAATAAAAGCTACGCAGCTTCGCTAATTTTATATCTCATAAATTATGTAGTACTCAGCTTACCTCAATTTTTCTTACTCTAAGCCATAACTTAATTAAAACTCAGTAAACTGAGTTGTTTTTCCTTAAATAAACTCAAGTAAACTTGTCTAATTAAGAGTCTACTTAGTACTTAATTAATTTCACAATCCTAGATAGTTTATAATTTTTAAAAAGGTTTAAGTACTGTGAGGTAATTTTAACTTGGGTTCAACAATCTCCCCCATTTTGGAACAAATAACAAACTAGGTATTAGAAAAAATTAATTAACTAATTGTTTATGGATATAGGAATACCTTGTAAGTTATGTAAGACTCCCCCATGTTGAGTGAACTCCTTGATTAGTATAGTCTCCCCTATACTAAATGGATTTCTTTCAATCAACATCAGCTCCCCCATACTTGGTGAACTTTTCTTTATCTTGGTCTTTAGTTAATTCCTCCAACAGTTTATATGCAAGAATAACACAATATAATAACAAGTTAAGAAGTTTTTAACTTTAATATAAACTAAAAAAATTTTGATTGATAATAAATTTAGTAAAATTTAATCAATACATTGGAGGTGTCCTATACTAAATTTTACAAGCTAATCACTATTATAGGATTTCAATTCTATCTACGTGTTTGTTGCTGAGAAGATGATGAGCCTCCACCTTCTGGTTATTGTTGATATTGAGTTTATTATTATTGATGTTGTTGTTGATGATGTTATTGAGTAGGACATTGCAGCCTTGAAGAAATTCTTGCTCTATAGTGTTGGGCTACCTTGTGAGCATCTTCAACTACTCTCTCCCCCTTTGATATCTTTTCCGTTACAATTTATTGGAGACAGGCATTGAAGGAGTCAATGGCAGTTTAAAAATCCTCTTGCTTTCCAATGATGGTTGGTGATATCTCTTGTTCTAGCGACTCCTTTCCTTTAACAAAGAGAACATCTTGGTCATTCATCTCCTGTAGTAGCAATTGATGACATATGGTTAGGTGAGCGATCTGATCGAAGCCCTAGTAAGTAAATTATTAAAAGTACTACAAAAGACCTTTGACATCAAATACAGATAATGTTATCTACAGTTTCACCTCCATTTCAACAATCCTTAGACACATTAGATGTACAGTCCAAGTTGTGTAATCAATGTCCTTTGCATCATGTCCTCTAGTTTTCACCAAAATTTCTACATTCTCCGTAAGTTCATGAAGTCTATCCTTCAAGACATTCAACTTCTTATGCATAGTGATACCGCTACTGGGATCGATAGAGTTAGCAGGCTTAGGAAATAGTTTGCCAATCACATCAAGTAAAGCCTTTTGAGCTTTCTTCACAGAATCTTCAGTGTTGTTCTTGATAAGATCACAAGCTAACTCCAATCTATCACTAAGTTCATTCATTTCTAGCACAAGCTTCTCCATAGTCTTGACAGCCTCATCCATAGACTTAACTATGCCATAAACTTTCTTATCATAGGCAATCATGAGCTTCGACATCTTCTCCATCATATTGCACATGTTATGCCTGAGATCTTTATTGACATCTAGCTACTTTGATAGTTCGCTTATTTTACTATCCATGTTGGTCGTTATTTATGCTTATTCTTCACCAAATTTATGAACCTACATAGTTTGAGTTGCCAAGGTAGCATTCAAACTACTCAGTTGTTTTGAGGCAACATTTATGCTATCCTTCACTTTTCCTGCCATTGTATCCACAATGACAGTTGAAGTTGGGCTGAGCTTTAGATCAAGCAACCCGGTTGTAATTAATACCATCTTAGCCACAAAGCTTTTGGCGCTTTCTCTCTCCAAGTGATTTTTTATAGCAAACAAGCTCCCTTGTACCTTCTCAAATTCTTCAAAGTATACAGATTCTACTGGGATGCTTGAGTGCTCATCAATTTCTGGTATTTTTACCTTTTTCTTGGTGGAAAAGTCTATCCAATCCTATGATAGTAGCACTTGGCTAACTGCACCATCCAATTCAGCATTAGTTTTGATTGCTAGGAATTTCTTCCTTACTAGCTCTCATATTTGAGCCAAAATGGATGAATTAGCCAAGTCATCTTAGACTAGTTTACAGCTGGAAGGAGTTGCTTCCTCAGCTTTAAAATTTTCCTCGGCAACTTCTTTACTTATTTTTCCATGTTGAGCAGAGTTCTCAACTTCAAGAACTTCTCTAACCTGAGGAATTAGAGGGGTAGAGGATGGTTTCAAAGAAAGATTTAGTTTAGAAATGATTTGTACATATGGAGTGGATGAATTTGGAGTTGGTTTAGTTTTTTAAGGGGAAGGAATGATAGTTCTTTGAATAAGTGTAGGTGGTGAGGAATGTTTGGTCTTTTCTCAGGAAGAATTTGGAGTAAAAGAAATGTGAATAGGAGAATTTACAGGAGAGTTTACTTTAAAAGAATTATTAGGGAAAAGATTTACAGAAGAAGAGTCTTTAGGAGAAGAATTTACAGGTGAAGAAGGTATTTCAAGATTTATAATAGAAATGGGGAAAGAATTTTAATGCACCTGTGGGTTGGCTAATTTGACTTGAGGATGGGTTAGTCTTAGGTAACTCAGCCTAAGTAGGAAGAGATTCAGTTTGCTGAGTGAGTGATGGGTTTTAGATGTTTTCACCAAGAAGATCAGAATTTTCTTGGTTGATGACCTCTATATCATCATCATCCTCTTCATTGCTCAAAATTTTAATATTTTTCCTTGAGCGTGGTTTGATAGTTCTTTTCTTTTGGACTCCTTTAGCCTTGGAGATCACTTTCTCTACCTGCTTAGGTGCTCAAGGACTTATTATTTTTAGAGTCCTCTTTCGCTTTCTTGGCGCTTCCTTGAGCTGCAACTGCTCTTTCTTCCTCAAAATTTCTCTTCTTCTCGTGCAGCCCCTTACCCAATTCTCTAGTAACATGCCTTGAATCTTCTCCACAACATGAGGAGGGGGAGGAGGAAGAGATGATTTGGATGCTGCTTCTTCTTCCTGCTTTTGTTTCACCTTAGCTTCCCTTTGAGCGCGAGATTTCAACTACATCTTCTTCTTTACTTGCCTTTGGTTTGTGAAGGCATTTCTCATGCCCTTTGTTTTGCCAGAATTGCTATTGTTCTTGAAGCTGATGCCTTCACCTTAGGACTATTTAGTGTTGAAGTAGTAGAAATCTGCACAAGTTTGACAAACAAAGGCACTTCTTCCACTATCTCTTCACTTGAGACCTTGTAATCTACTAGAAAGGTATCTTCAGTCTCTTTGTGGACATTGGTAGGTGTGAGCATGAGATTTTGTACCAGCTCGCACGTTCGATGATGACGGTTTTTTGAGATTTTATCCTTGAATCACATGGTGTTCGATTATACAAAAATCTTCAAATGGGAGTGCTCCTCGTCGCTAATTTATTTCAAGGACTTAAATTATTATTTTAAGACTTTAAAAAATTAGATTTTAGTGAAAATTAATTTATTAAAAATATTTTAAAAAATTAAAAATGGAAAAAAATTAAAAATATAAAATCGAGGGGTATCACGAACCGGTCTCACCAGAAGTCTAGCGAGGAGGCTCACCAATTTTGGTGAGGCTTACCTCGATAGAATTTCTGGCGAGGCCAGCCTTGCCAGAGTTTCGACGAGGGACCCCCACTGGCCAGATTTTTTTTGAAAAAAGTTCGATTTTTATATGAAAAATTTCCCTATAAATATCGGGGAAGTTTTTAGTGTTAAGGGAGCCCGAAATTTTGAGAAAAATTAATTTTCTCATGTAAACGACCCAAAAAATTTTACAAAAATATTTTCTTTTAAATCCTTTGAATCTATTTGAATGCAAAGCACGTTTAGATTCCGAATCTTACGATTTTCAAACCAATTTCCTTACGTATTCTTTTCTTAAAAAATCCTCAGATATTCTAGGACCTAAAATAAATTTAGAGTCCGAGTCTGATTATTTTTGGGATAAATAAACACTTATTTTCCACACCAAACCATGACTGAAAAATGAACAAGGAACGCTCCTAGGGATCAAACGGATACGCCGAAGTGGATTCGCATCGAAAGGGTAAGCATCTGAATTCCTAGAGTTGCTTTATCTCGTGCCTTTTTCATGTTTTATTTTAATCTGCATGTTGACCTAGGAATAATTTTGCTTTTTATTATTTTGTAAACATTAATGTAATGTTTTCGTTCTTTCTTTTTCTGTTTCTTCTAATTATAGAAGATACATATTAGAATACCCCCACGAAGGGAATTGAAATTATTCATGGATAACAGACCTCACCTTTTGCCATGCGATCATTTTTACCAACTAAAAATGACCAATATATTTATAAATAAAATGAATCTTTTTATTTCTAAATAAAAATTTTCAATCGTTGATATTTTAATTAGGCCACACGTGGCCTCGCCAAAATGAAATCGAGCGTACGTGTAAATATTCATGTTGTGTTATATATCTTGTGCTAACCTTTGTGGATGCAGGTTAGATGTATGCCTAGATTTTATTTTCCTTTTGGTATTGCAAATATTATTACGTAAATGTAATTAATAGATTAAGCAGGAGGTTGCATCCCCTGAGGTTTTTTAATTTGTTAATTTATCTTTCCGCATTTGTTTACTACTTTATGTATGGATTTACTACTTTCCGCATGCACATTAAATCATACATTATAAACTTGAAAATGACATAAGTACGAATATGCACAATCAAGAAATATGGTTTTCTATAGATGTAATATAATGTGATCCAATAAGAAGTAAGTAACTTATCTCGAACCTGAATCTTTGTGTTTTAGTGGGCCGTCCCCGTGACGTTAAGCCTCACAGGACTCTAATTCCTAGAAGCGCTAATCCAAGCTGCGACTCTACACTAAGAGATGGCTGAATCAGGTTTGACCAATCTAAAATGTTTCCCGCTTTCTCTTTCAAACCATTCGGGTCCCCGATCAAGTACTTTTCTTTTCAACAAAAAAAACACCCTGGTAGACCGCTCCTCTCATTATTAGCGCGCTCTCAGCACATCACACTTCGTGTCATCCGCTCACAGCGGTAACTCTGCTGGGGATTTTTCTTAAACTCTTTTTCTTCAAAGGTTTTTGATTTTTTTAGATAAGTCTCAAAAATTATTGATCATATTATTTCATATTTTCTTAATTATCACATATTCATAATTTCACATTGCAATAGAGCGGATTAGACCGTAAGTCTAAGGTACCTTATTACCACAAAGCGTTCTCTTGTACTAATCTACCTCCTTGAGAAAAGATAGTACTTGAGCAGGTGGAGCACTTGTTGCCATATCGCATGTAGCTCCCTCATTAAAAACCATTTGGGGAGAGGCTTGGAGTGTAATTTAGTCAACAAGAACCTTCTACATTAGCAACACACTTACAAACCTCATGTAAATAAACCATATGCATCTTCCCTAGGGTGTTACCCAACAAACGACCATGCATTATATCTCCCTACATGTGCGCTCCTCAGTATCCCCATGGTACTAAGATGAACCAAACTTAGGATAGAGACTAGCCAAAAACCCTATGAGAGGGAGTTGTATGGTTGGAAGATTGAACATTTCATGCTATGTGCTACGTGTTTGCTACTTATCACTATATAAATGTCATGCTGACCATGAATCTTAGTGTAGACACTCGAACGCACCCACTCATAATGTTAACATAGCTTTTTCTCATCATCATGATACCAAATCAGTGTTACATACACTTAAGAATAGATACACTCGAGATCATGTCACCCTAGGATAACATGAACCGATTAGAATCATGAAACATCATTCACCCTAATTTGTGTGATGTTCACTTGACATTCAACACTTAACCCACAAGGGGCAATAACATTTCCACCACATTACCAATGAGATGTCTATTCGATATCTAACTCATAGCCCAAATGGGGTAATAATATATCCCACAAATTACCTATGAGATGTCCATTCGACATCCAACTCATAGCCAAAACGAGGCAAATACCTACCCAAACCATTTTTCCCACATCACGTGATGTCCCTACTGACAACCCAACCTAAGCCCATACAAGGCAAACTTATTTCAAAAATCCTACCTTACCAAATCTTCAAGGGTATACGCTTAATACTTGAACCATTCGACCACACAGGGCAATAATTCATGAATCATCGCATACCCTCAAAAGTGATGAGGGTAAAATAACCAAATCATTTAATAGCTACATACGATGCTTATTTAAATTTTATTTGATTTCATCAAGGTATGTAGCACTGCTTACCCGAAATAATTTTGACCTCCTCATTCTATGATACATAGTCATAGTATGACATCTCAAATTATTAACCTATCACCACATGGTAATTGGGTAACCTCATATATACCATTCATGTTACGATGTCACACGAACATCATACAAACCTCAAATCTATCCCCAGGGGTTGGATTTTCATTTTCACTTATTTTCATTTTATCTAACGACTAACCGGTTTGTTTCAAATGGATTGACAAACACATTATTATCTCACATCAAGGCATGCTAACCCCTTTGTGAATGTAGCCATAACATTAAACATATCATGCATTTTCCACATCATGAATCATATCACGAATCTTAAATGCATGGTCCGATCTTCTACTTATGTATCTTAGCTTGGAAAAGGCCTACCCACCACTTGGTCTGCATCTCTCCTATCGTGGCTAATCTGAAGGGGGTTCCATACACTGACTTAAGTGAAGACTCGGGTTTAGATTTAGATTCAGTTCAATGAGCAACTTTGAATCTTGATAGCATGGCTGATCCACAAGATGGAGTTGCAGAGGAGGATCACCCCTACCTCATAGGATAGAACTCTCAGTAGACACATCAGTCATTGGTGAGAGTTGAGAGTGCATCTGCCTTTAATACCATTGCCAATAGCGAACAACTAGCATCGCTTATTCACCAAAACATCTGGAGGGTTCATGATGATGTAGTGTCCAACCCAGAGGTCACCCTTAATAACGGCAATCAGAGCAGTCAGCCTAGAATCGGGGGACCTTCTACCTCACATATGGTGCACCCAGCTTCTATTAAGTTGTACCGATTCGGGGTGGGACAAAGTCATCCTGGTCAACCAATGTTCATACCAAGATCTTTTATCAAGGAGTGGCCCAACAATCCATTCCTTATTGAAGCGTACCATTTACCTCACAGTTCCAGGCTACCCCGCAGATATCCATTTTCATGGCATTTCCCCAGGGGCAATACGATATTTATACAAGCACTAGGAATGCCATCCTCCAACAACTATGCATGGTAGATTTGTGGCAACAATTCTAGGCCACTCACGATGGTCATCTAATGAACACATACCCTGCATAACCAACAATCGAGGATGAAGATAGCTTACCCCCAAACTTTGCAATGTCGCAATTTGAAAAGTATGTGGGCTTTAGAGACCCGTGTGCTCACCTAATGTTCGCCACTTTTCCACTGATAAGTTTAATAACTTAATGGTTCCGAAAACTTGTTCGTGAGACTTGGCTATACTTGTTTTGTAAGGACTATCCTCAATAATAATGCCAAAAACTTGTTCACAAAAAATGTAGGTGTTGTCAATACCGCTTATCACATAGAAAAATGATGATAACTGCAAGTATAAAATTGCGATGTAGTTTTAAAAGATATCAAACTCATAGGGAAGGAACCAGGTCTAAAGATCAACAAGGAAAGATAAAAGTAAAAGAAAATAAAAATAGTTTTGAGATTTTTGGATAGGAAGATTAGAATGAAAAGTTGAGTAAATATAGATGTGATAGATGAGAGATTTTAAATACATAAATTTTCACTACGAACAAGTATAGCAGAGAAAACATGCAAGATCAACAAAGATGTTACGACGCACTAGACTAATCTAACAAACCTGGTTCAATACACTCAAATGTTCAATGATTCGCCACAGAGCAACACATGAAATAACTTTTCTAATCCTAGCTTAAACAAGATAAGACTATTATATAAACCTGGACAATGTCAATACTATGCTTAGTACGGGTCGCTCTCACATAGCCACATTTAGCAAGTTACCATTCCAAAAATGTTAGCTCACTAAACAACATTATATCACAGATCCAGTGATTATACATAATATTGTTAGCCCCAAAACTACTCTTAAAATTAACGCCAACGCATATAACTTGATTAACATAAAAGACTTAGCACGAAATACGCATTATGACATAGAGACATATCCTAAACTTCGAACAAGAAAGTATAAGTAGAAAGCAAAACAAAGTTGTAAGGTATGCAAGTGAAAGCTAAAGTTGATCAAACCGTATCCACTCTTTAATGGGAGTCGTCAATTCCCGCAATTCCTACGTCTGCTTTGAATT
>CATIWQ010397954.1:0-17123 GCA_949673415.1 Euphorbia schlechtendalii
GTTGACACCTTGCAAGTACCTAATGGAAGCCCGTTTCACATGCATTCAACTCCGGTCCATTGTCTTTTTATATAATCTATCTCAAAAAGGATAGGTGAATTTCAGTTTTATTACAAGTACACTTAGGATAACATATCTCATTATGTTCCATATGTCATTTCATATTACAAAGAAATGAAAATGTCATTATGTTCCATAGTCTTTTCACACACACACAGACATATATATGTCCCCTGTTACATACTAATTTAGAAATTCTTAGATGCTAAAGTAAAGACTATATATTATAAATTGCAATTAATATATAAACTAGCAAATTTATAGTAAACCCCTAATACAAGTCCAAAACTTTCAGCATATATCTCAACATCATCACGATCATCAATCTCAAGATAAAAGAGATTAAGCTTCTGTCAATAGATTTTATCGACGGAAAAAAACTACTGTTTTCACCTAATACATTTTTGTGAATCATTATGAAAGGGTAAAAGAATAGATTAAGACAGGATACATTTTATTATGCAAGACACAAGCAACATCTTATAAAAAGAATTGAATATATAAATGCATTTGATATCACATCACAGCACAAATTTGTTCATCTATAAATAACCAAAACATATCCTTCAAAATTACCTGGTTGGCAGAGCTTCTGCAGTTGACAGATTAGAAGGAACTTGATCGAATTGAAGCTGGTCCTAAATCGAGCTAGGGAGAGTAGTGATCTAGAGAGCAGAGACCTGTGTTAAGAGTAAAACATAAGATTTCAATTAGGTTAAAATCTCGAACAAACCGGCCACATACCTAGAAAAAAAGAAAGATGAAAGAAAGTGGACGGACGGAGAAGCAACGGAGACGGTGGAGCGACGGGATGCGACGGAGGTGGTGGAGTTATCGGAGACTATAACAGTTAGAACTGCGGAGGTTAATGTATACGAAGAAATAGCAGACAGAACGGTATAGAAATTGGGGAATTATAAAAGGATATTATGGACGGTTCTAACAGAAGGCCGTCCGTAATAAGTATTCCGGACGGTCCATACATAATGACTATCCGTAATACATTATTTATATTTTTTATAGATAAGTATTGATGGTTATTATATAAAACTGTCTGCAATACCTATATTTCATTGCGGACGGTTGGTTCAAAATAACCGTCCACAATACTATAATAGGAGGCATGTATTACGGACGGTTTGTTTTTAACAACCGTCCGTAATACTTTCATATGTAATCCGGACGGTTGTTACGTAACAACCGTCCGTAATAACCACCTCTGTGTTTTTTAATGCTCAATGCAAACGGTTTCTTATAGAATCCTCCCAAAAAGTACGACCCTACATGCCCTTTCTACACTACTGAATAATTGCAAGACATATACTTCTATAATTATTTATGTGAAATGCATTCATATATCCAGTCAAATGTAAAGATTTACCTTTCTTTTGAGATTTTCCGTATCTCTTTTTCTGTCCTTTTAACAAGTTTTTTTATTAATAGAATACATTATTTATATTTTTTATAGATAAGTATTGCGGACGGTTATTATATAACAACTGTCCGCAATACCTATATTTCATTGCGGACTGTTGGTTCAAAATAACCGTCCACAATACTATAATAGGAGGCATGTATTACAGACGGTTTGTTTTTAACAACCGTCCGTAATACTTTCAAATGTAATCCGGACGGTTGTTACGTAACAACCGTCCGTAATAACCACCTCCGTGTTTTTTAATGCTCAATGCAAACGGTTTTTTGTAGAACCCTCCCAAAAAGTGCGACCCTACAGGCCCTTTCTGCACTAGTGATTAAACCTACATAATATCTAGATATTTTCTTTTTTTTAAAAAATTATATAGTAATGGCAACTTGCCAACTTGAATAATCTATAATAAAAAGGCTTCTAGAAGTGGCACTTCGTGTAAATATCAAAAAGTAACGTTCTCCACTTTTGATGGAACATGTGTCACATCATCATCCCACTTTTTTTGCATAAAATACAACTGAACTTTCCCCCCTCTTTTTGCTCTCATTTTCCCTCCAAAAACTGAGATCTTATATTCTGCTGAGAAGGTCTTCTTAAATCAGGCAGATATCTAAAAATCATGAAGATCTTGATAAAATCTGCACTTTCTTTATACATATTAAGCTCAATTAACACATGATTATATAATGCTAATCATCACTTCTTAGGAGGCAAGGTGATTTTTGGTATAAGAATAAAGTAAAAGAACAATATCATTTTGAATTATCAATCTCACTATATTGATAAGATTTTGAATGATTCTAACTTCAAGGATTGTTCTCCAGTTAGCCCTCCTATAAATTAGTGTTGCAGTATCTCAACTTGAATACTCAAGAGCTATTGGTAGTCTTATGTATTTCATGATTAACACTAGGCTAGATATAGTTTATGCTAATAGAAAGCTTAGTAGGTATACTAGTAATCCTTGTTCGCATCATTAGCAAACTTTAAGTCGAGTATTCAAGTACTTAAAAGGAACCAAGGATTATGGTTTGAGTTTTATAGGATTTTCTTTAGTTTTTTAAGATTATTTGTATGCACGTTATATTTCTAATAAAGAAGATAATTCTTCCACAAGTAGGTGGATATGCCTTCTTGATGGAGTAGTTATCTCTTGGGCATTAAAGAAACAAACTTGTATTACTGACTCAACAATAGAATCTGAGTTTGTAGCATTAGCAGTTGCTGGTAAAGAAGTTGAATGGCTGAAAGATCTAATTAATGAAATTCCATTGTGCCTAAACTAAAATCACCTATATCTATCAGATGTGATAGTGAAGATGTCTTGGCCACTACTTATAGACAAGTGTACGAAGGAAGATCTAGACATTTAGGTGTTAGACATGAAATGATTCAGGCATGCATCATGCATGATGTTATATCATTAGAGTTTATTCGACCTGAGCATAATTTAGTTGATCATATAACCAAATCCATCTGAAATATCTCATGTTGAGATACCCAATTCCCATCTAATATGACATTAGGTGTTGAATTCAATGAGGAAAACTTAACATCTAGAGATTGGAACACATTAATAATAGCATCCCAAGGTATGTGTCGAACCTGCAAGATAATTAAGGAGGTTAAAATTTATTCTCTTAATAGCTTTTTTGAAAAATTACGTATTCAGGTGTAAGAATAAAAGAGCTACCAATATGAACATGAAGTTTAGCTACTTCAAGAAGTTGGGACTAGACATTGATATGCTTATGAAGGATAAGGATACAAGGCTAGTAAAAGATAGTGTCGAGTAAGAACTTTTAGAATATTGACTCGTGTGTATATTATCTTCATGTATTCATGATGATATAACAAAGGTTCAATCGATAGTGACACTTTAATATTCGAATATTTGCGAAGTGTAATGTACTAAGATGAAATACTATTTTCACAATATTTTACTTATGCATGAGTTTTTTATTTTTGTGATTGTTTTTAGTTAATTAATTATTACACTAAAATGGAGGGAATATTGTAAAAATTCATTTTTTGGATGAAATTTGACCCCGAAAAGTCATGGTTTTTGGATTAAAATAACTGCCAATATAACCTGAAAAGTCATGTTGTTTAGGATGATTATTATTGCATAAAGATCAGGTATCAAAAGATAGACATATGATTCATTACTTTTCATAACAAAATTTTCATTCTAAGTTCTTAATTCTCTGATTTTATCTAATTGAAATATTTGGTAGAACCGTCAAATAAGTTTCAATATGAAAATGTTCATCACGACTTAAGATTTATCCAAGTAATCTCTAACAAGAGGCGTCCCATTAGTTTTTGTCTCTGATATATTCATAAATCCGAGCTTGCTACTTCATCTTTTAAATGAATCTTTGTGATTCTCACCTTGAGATTCACTTAACTTTTATTTTAATATATTAAACGAGGGTGAGGTTTTTAGGATTGGACTGAGTTTAGTGGTGTATGTGCGGCATGAGTCCTCAACTTTTCGGATTTTGTAAACGAAGAATCCACCTAAGTCACTGGTCCCCTCCCCTTTCTCTTTTCCCTCTCTCCCTTCAAAAAATATATTTGAAGCATGCTATATGGCTCACTATCCATTTCTAATATATAAATACAAGTCAATTATAAGAGATACTCCACAAACTCGGTGTGCGTTACCAATTGATCACTTCAACTGTTAACAAAATAACATATTTATCTATCTTCTTTCTTTTTTTCATTTATTTATTTATATACAACAAAAATAGGTTGTGTCGTTTATTTTATTCTACCGTAGCAGTCAAGCCCGTTCCTAGGTTTTCGAAAGTCTATGTGCGAGATAAAATATGAGACACAATTGATACATAAAAAAAATAAAAATTGAAATAAAGAAAATTGTAATTTTCAAAATGAGAAATCAAACAAAAAAATACATACCATGAAAAATAACATTTTAAAAACTAAGTAACAAACGAGCATACAAATAAATACTTAGGTGAATAAGAGTAGACTTAATTAGAGAGATTGAATGAGTTTCGGGATTTGGAAAACTTAAGAAATGGTTAGTATTGATTATAAATGCCTTCTTTGTATGTTTCTTTTAGTTTAGATGTTAAATAGATAAAGAAGCAAAAGAAAGAGGGAAGATTAAGAGTATCTTTAGGAGTTTGTGGATTTCAATTGTAGGTGGTATGTAGAATAGAAGTTCTTTTTTATGGTGTGGCAATAGTCTAAAAAATAGACAATGTCAATTTATAAGATAGAAATAATATATTGTCTATTTTATTTTAAATTACATTTATTGTAGATAATGTCTATGTGATTATCTACAATTTGAAATAGCATATAATATCACATTACATAGGGAAGATGAGTTAGACAAACTACTAAAAAATGCATTTTCAAATTGATTGTCTATTCCTTTATATGTGTCAAAGACAATTTGTGAAATAGACAAACTACTAAAGATGCTCTAATGAGATAATGACATTTGTAAATTAATTTTTATTTAGTTCATTTAGTCAAAATATGAAAATAAAAAATAGTAGTTAATTTTAAAATTCAATGATTTTTTTTCCTCTTTCTTCTATGTATACCCTTATTTATTCTATAATAATAAATGCATAATTTGGATTGGAAAAATAAAGTATTAGGAGTAGATTAATATTTGCATAGCCTTATTAATTATTTTATAAAAAAGCGTGAAATTGGTAAAGAGTTATTTAAAAAAAGGGATAGTACCGCTAAAAAGGTGGGCTCTTAATAATTAATTAAAAATTATTTTTCTTTATTAATTAATTTCAAAGTACTGTCTTCAAACGTGGTTATCTCTACTAAAAGTACAAGATATTTTTTAGATTTACTTCAATAATCTATTTTGATTATACTAATAAAAAAAACTTTCTGCTTTGTTCAAATTTTCGGAACCCTAAACAATACAATTGATATTAATTTGACATTATATATCTTTGAAGGTTATATCACAGTCTAAGCAAATTGCTAATATATCTTGACATGTCATTGATTACTTCCAAAAATTAATACCGCACAACAGTGGCATGTACATAATATAATATAACTAACTTTAGAATATTACGTGGAGAATATGAACTTACAATTGAAAAACTTATAATCAGGCCGGTCTCGGATATGGTGTAAGTTGTGCAACCGTTCAAGGTCCCTAGTCGGAAAGGGTTTAAAAATAATTTTTATGTTTAAATTTTTAGTAGTTAGTATTTAAAAGATAAAAGTGAATATTAATTGGTATTAGATGAATTGTTAAGTTACTTGTTAATGATGTGGGAGGTCTTTAGTTAAACTTTTTATTACTACATTTGCATTGTATAACCAATTTTAAATTTCAGTTTTCACTCTATACGTTCTATATATACACTATTTTATCAAGTTTCAGTTACTTCATCTTTTTGTTTCGCGCGTTTCTCTTTATCAAATTCTCTCTTCATTGTTTCGATTCTCCCTGATTTTCTCTAGATCGAAGTTTCTTCAAGTTTTTGCTCTCTGCAATTCTTAAATTCTCTGCATAATTCCAGTTTTCTAGCTTTATATCAAGTTTTTCTTTCAATTGAGAATGAGTATCCATAGAGTTGAAATCATGTTGTTGTCGATAGATTCGATTTGTCTCTTTGCATTTGATTTTGTCGTTAATTTGCAGAAGGATTATGCAATTTTTGTGCTATAATTGATGAGAGGATTTTCACTGGGTTGTATAAATGCACCAAGATGCAACCCATCCACTATGTGTTTGTGAATATGCCTAAATGAATTAATAAAGAATTATACTGTATATATGTTTGTAAATTTAATAGAAAGAGAGATTGAACAAATATTGGAGAAAGTTGAAAAGCACAAATTGAAAATGAAGGAAGTAATGGCTAATTTAATTGTGAATTCATCGACTAATTCTAATTTTTATTACTCTCATCGGTTTTGGACGCCTGTTCTTCAAAGTATTCCTGAACTAAATCAGATGATTAGTTTTAATTAATTATATTACACGTTTTGATCACTTTCTAATGCATTTTATCACTTTTCAAGATTCATTTGGCACAACATGTTCTTCATACCAGTTTCCTACCATTTACGTACTACTTTCTTACTAGTTTTGACATATTTTGTTCTTCATACTAGTTACATACCAGATTCCTAGTATTTTGATTCAATACTTTGTAGAGCTTTTTCTTACATGTTCTAATCACTTTCTATTACATTTTAATTACTTTTCAAGATTAATTTGATGCAGCTTATTCTTCATACCGGTTTCTTACCACTAACCTACCACTTTCTTATTAGTTTTGATATTTTTTCTTCTTTATACTAGTTACATACCAGATTTCAATTTTTTTTATTCAATACTTTGTAGATATTTATCTTATATGGTCTAATCACTTTCTAATGCATTTTCATTACATTTCAAGTTTAATTTGACACAACTTGTTCTTCATACTAGTTTTCTACCACTTACCTACTAGTTTCTTACTAGTTTTGACATTTTTTGTTCTTCATATCAATTACATATCAGATTCTTACAATTTTGATTCAATACTTTGTAGAGATTTTATTTTGCAAGTTGTAATCTCTATCTAATGCATTTTCATTACTTTTAAGATTATGATTGTTTGTTTATTGCTATGGACATGAACTTTTAACATGTATTTGTGTTACTTACCATATTTTCATAACAAATTTGACACAACTTGTTTTTCCTACCAGTTACATACCACTTACCTACCAGTTTCCTACCAAATATCAAACAGTTGAAAAATATTTTTGAGAAAGTATATCACAATGGATGACGTTTCAAAGATAAAAATGAGACGAACAAAAAACTCTAAAGCAACATGTCAAAAAAATAAACGGTTTGAAAGATAATGGTAAAATATGATAAGAAAATTAAAAAAACACGCGTAGAAGGTAAAGGATGAATACATATCAACTTTAGAACGTATAAAAGTTAAATATGAAACTTAATTGGTCAAATAAGTTAGGGCACAAAACTTTAACTAAAACTATTTCTAACTTTGAGAACATTTATTAAATTTCCACTTTTAATTATTATATTAAGGGCTGTTTTCACACATGCAAGAATATGAATATATAATTTATGCAAATTATCACTAATTGTATGAACCTCTAACTAATTAGATTTTATTGTAATTTTATCTAACCTTATTAATAACAACTTCTCTCTTAATTAATTTGAATTTTTTAACTTAAAATGATAATTTCTCTCAAACCGTTAAATTTTTTGAAACGATTCTTTTGAATACTTTGTTCGTTTTATTTTTATTTTTAAAACAAGATCAAACTCGATATACTTTCGATAAAAAATCTAATTAGTTAGGATTCCTTACAATTCCCCTTATATTAATTTACCTTGGACTCTCAAATCATTAGGACCAGTTTGCTTATAATTGAAAAATTTACAATTTTTGCTTTTACCTGAAATTAGTTATACTCACACTTTGTTTTAGTAAAAAAATTTAATTTTTGGAATTACACTTACATTTGTATCATTTAACATAAAGAAAAATTCTCAGTTAATTTCACATTTTTTAAATTTGTGATTGTTATATTTATATTTATTGTTTTAAATTCAGTTTCAAGTACTAAATTACGAGAGAAATGGGATATAAAGATATGAAACGAGATAGGGTAATGTAAGATAAGATATCAATGGAGCACAAAAGAGTGACATCAAATGGGTCCCTTTGGTCGATGAAGAAAAACGCCATTCTTTGGACCCACACTACACATCTTGCCATACTTTAGAATTTCCACTTTCCACCATTCATATTTATAAAAAATTAATTTAAATATGAAATTATCAACGGTTATAACTAAGAGGCCCCGTCATCACTAGAAAGTATAAAGTGTGATATCTTTTGTTTAGTGTTGTTTGTACGTAGTGTCACCTATTTATTGGTCGTCAAACACAATGCCTCTATAATTAATATATTTTTTTATTTCAGTTTTAATTTTGATTTGATTCTACGTATAATAACTCACATTCTAAAGCGTATATTATATTATCAAACCCAACTAAATTCCACAACCTGTGCATTCTAAAAAGATACGATTGAAATTCAAAATTTGAGCTTTGTCTACCATACTACCACCCATCTATGATATTACTCGTGTATTCAACTTTCACTATTCATTTACTCCATCAGAAAATCCTATAACTAATTAAATCAAATTCAAAACATAGTTTTACAAAAATATGCTCAATATGTTTCCATAAAAATGAGAGGTTGAGAAAAAATTGAGAGAAAAGTTTCATTTATTGTACTTCAATACTACTTGACTAATTTTTCCATGTTTATTCTTTTAAGAGTAGTAAGAGAATGGATTACAATTTGTTTGACCCAAGTGGCAAAAGGCTTTATTCTTTTAGACCACCAAATAGAGAGAGCTTAGCTAAAGTGATTAAGTGCAAATTATAAATGTTATAAATTGATCTGATTCATGAGTATAACCGTGGCTATGTTGTTTTGAATTTCTAAAAGTTGCATTTAACTAGATTGATGTAGTGTAAAATTATAATTCTGTAGAACTTGACTGAACTCAGAAGCGGAGGGAGGGCTGGGGCACGTGCCCCACCGAAAGCTAAAAACCCCATCCTTCCGCGAGTATTACTTAAAGGTAGAAAGTTTGATTGGTTAGAGGTGTTTCACCGATGAAATTTTTTCTTTTGTGGTGCTTTAATGGAGTTTTTGTCATGTTGAACCTAAGTTAACTGTACTTTACAGTACTTAGGTTTTTGAAATAACAAGTTACTTAGAATAGTGAAATTAATTAGACTCTTAATTAAGTAAGTTAACCTGAGTTTGTTTTATGGAAAACAACTCAGTTTTACATTCACTTAGTTAAGTTATGGCTTAAAATAGGAAAATATTACTAGTTTTTACTACATAGTTTATGCGATATAACTCAGCTCAAGCTGAATAGTTATTACTTAGTTTTTCAGCGAAAAACAAGTAACCTTTTTCGATGTTGACTTACCATTACACCTGTTGATCGCAAGGTTTTGACTCTATTTATTTTAAGGGTTATATTCGGAGATGAAACCAAAAACCTTGTTCTCCCCACCTTTCTATCGATAAAATAAAAGTTCAAAATACGAACAAGTGTTGTAAATACGGCTTTTCAAAATAGAAAAATGGTGACTACTGAAAGTACATAGTTTCATTGTAGTTTTAAAGATATCGATCTCACAAGGAAGGAACTAGTTGTAAAGACCAACTAGAGTTATGAGATAATGAAAATATGGAATTTATATTGGAGAGTTTTGGCTGATAGACGAATGAATGGATAGATGTATGAACAGATTAGAGAAGATGTAAAATATAGAGATAATCCTATGAACAAGTTTAACAGAGAAAAACATGCAAAATCATCAAGAATATTTCGTACACTAGATAACTTCAACAAATAAGGTTCTAGAAGTCTTAATATTCAATAATTCACTACAGAGCAACACATGAGATGACTTTTCTAAGTCTAGGGTAAACAATTATGACACTTATAAGAAACTGGATAACAATATTACTATGCTTAGTACTGGTCGCTCTCACATAACCATATTTAGCAAGTTACCACTCCAAAAATGTTGGCTCACTAAACAGCATTTTAATCACAGATCCAGTGATTATACACAAATCTTGTTAACCCCAAAATCACTCTTAAAGTTAACTCGAAAGCATATAACTTCATTAATATAAATGACGCAAAATGAATTACTCGTTATGACACATAGACATATCATTAACTTCGAAATAGAAAGTATAAGAAGAAAACAAAGTAAAGATGTAATGTATGCAAGTGAAAGCTAAAGTTGATCAAACCATATCCACTCCTTAATGGAAGTCATCAATTCCCGCAATTCCTATGTCTACTTTGAATTCGGTCTCGACTCGTACAGAACCTCCACCAGGATGCTATTCTTTGTGAATTTTGAATAAAAGAATGTTGAAGAATGAAAACTTTTATTGATAAGTGCTTTGCAATTACACTCATACAACAAACGCTCAAATTTGTGTAGAAATATAGTGATCGAAATAGGAATCGAATCACTTATACATTTTTCTCGCTAAGACTTTGAACGTAGCGAAATCTATATAATTTCTACTCTCTATCTATGCATACACGTTTAACATATATCACCAAAAATCAATCCACTCTCAATTGCCATGAAATTGGTTGAGTTAGGAACCTATTTATAGAGTGTGAAGGGTTGAGTCTATCCAAACGAAGAGTCATGTCCATTGGCGAAGAGTTGCATCACTTCATTTTGATTGGATGCAAAGATTCATCCTCATCCACAATGGAAAGGCGCCTTTTCATGATTGGTTAACTTCTAAAAGGTGTCTTTTCAGTTTATAGTTGATGGCGATTGATGGCGGTTGATGGTGGATGATCGTTCTTATCAGGTGGTTGAAAGAAGAGAAGAGTTGACCAAAAATAGTCAAGGTCGCGACCGCGAATGTATTTCAGGACAGTGAATACTTGGTTGGCAACTTTCTGTTGTGAATGTTAACAAGTCGCGACCGCGATATATGTGTCACGATCATGACATGCCTTTTTCACATGATTCCTCTTTGCGATTTCTACCGATCTTTGACATCTTCGATCCTTTACCAATTCCTTAAGTTCCACACATCCTTTTGCTCCTTTTTCACTCTTTTTGCATAGATTTCCAACTTTAATAATTTTACTTCCAAGATTTACCTTGTACCTGCATTTGCATAAAAAGCAACTACATACCACGTGAAATCTTTTATGTGAAGTATAAAATGACTTAAAGCATAGTGTTTAATGATTGAAAATATCATGATTATAAGTGTAAATATGCACTTATCATACCCCCACACTTAAATTTTGCCTTGCCCTCAAGCTAAATAATAGAAGTGTATAGAATTAGTAATCCAAGTTCATTCCTTATTTGGCGAAAGACTATTGTAGTGAGTACCACATTCCCACGTTGCATAAGATTCAAGTAAAGTCTTCAAAATTTCCTACAAATGAGTAATGTGCAATTTATATAGTCTAGTTGCATACCTTTTCTCTTAATGGAGGGTCAACCGAATTGCGTCTTCATATAAGTGTTATATGCTTACTCGAATATTACCTTCTCTCAAGTATAGTATAAAGTATTAAGGACAAAGGGAGCGCACTTTGGAAAGTTGATCTCAAGGCATTTTTAGGTAACCTAGGATACTAAAAACATTCTTAGTGGTTGCATTTTATGCTCCATACCACTCTCCTCTTTTTTAATGATTGCATTTTTCGCTCCATACCACTTTCTCTCATTTTTTTCTTTAAAGCATATGTTTTTAAAGTACTGTGTACTTTGCACCAATTTTTCATGCTATGCTTTTTCTTTTTTCACTCAATGAATGGTTGTAGTTTCTGCTCCGTACCATTCCTCACCTTTTGCATAATTCATTGGTTATCCTCTATTTCTTTTGATTTTTCTCTCTTAATACCCTCATCGTTTATTGATTACTTTCAAAGTATTATGGCTAGAGTTTCCCAACACTCTAAACACACTCAGTACTTATAGGACTTATTCGAGAATGTCATATAAAACTCATAGTAAGAACACTACTAGATATTTCTCCACTTAAACTTATTGGTAGCATTAAACTATAACTATATAACTTATACTAATTCATGTTGCATTGAAATATATATCGAAACTTACTTGGAATGTTACTTTTGAATGTTACTCACAACCCATCCTTGCCAAATGCTAAATGTTGTGCTAAAACGCTCACACTCTCAACGTGTGATCATACTCGAAACACTTTGTTCGAAATATGCACTAACATCAAACTTGAAATACCTAACATTCACAATAACCTTGGAACATATGTTAGTATAGTATTGGTATGGATAATGTATAAACAACACAAAAATCAAAAAAAAATTTCAAATTCTTTGGTTTTTTCATTTTATATAATTTTTTTTGGATTTTTGGGATTTTTTACAAATATCCCCCACACTAAAGAACACAATGTCCTCATTGTGGAAGACTTTATTCAATTGAAAATCTAAACTAAACTAATCACACACAAATGAAAAGAAAATAAGATAAAAGAAAGAAATTGAACCCGTTTCAATCATCTGAACTTGAATATGGAAGACTTGGCGAGATATCCAAATTCTTCATTCTGAAATATGTATTCAACTTGCAGTTTAAAGAAATATTTGATTTCGTTAGTTGACGAACATCTTGCTGTATGGAGGCAATATCTAGGCATGCTTGGTCGACATCTTTCACGAACTTTCCTCTCCATGTATCATTTGTACTTCCGAAGGCTTATCTTGAACCACTACTTCCTAATTGAACTTCTTCAACATCTTCATCTTTTTTGGTTTTCTAGAGAAGTAGATCCATCTATCAGTCTAAGCTTCCTTACCCTTACTCCACATGGTGGAAACATAAATTTTCCTTCATCTTCTTTAACTAATCCTGCTCTCTTCATATATACTCCTCACATAAATTTAAATTTCTCTCTTGGACTATATTGATATGGTAGTTGATTCTTCACAACCAAAATAATTCCGCAAATCGTATTTGCACCTCTAACTCTAGCCTTTTTATGTGTAGTCAGACTAGTGATGGACTCCAACATATACATCGGAAACTTTGGCTGTAATTGCGAAACTGCGCACTCCAATATTACCAAGTCTTTCATCGACACTTTAGTAGTTTCGTGTCGGAAGAAAAGACTTTGAGAAATAAACTTGTGAAGGTAGAGAAGACTGTTGCTCTGAATATTCTTGTTGGATAAGTTTCTCACATCGTATCAATCCAATCCAATTAACTCAGTCCAAACATCCATTAAATCATAATCTTCATCTTTTTCAATCTCTTCATATGTTCCTCCAAAACCAAACCATTTGATTAAATCCATCAAAGTGAACTTATATTCTTCTCCTCCATTCCTGAATTTCCTTTTCAAAAAGTTCCCATCTTCCGTAACAGTAACCAAGAATTCTCGATAAAAGGAAAACACAAATTCACAAACGTCTCCAATCCAAACAGCGAAAAGTACTCCTCTACTTTCTCATGAATCCCAGCATCAACAGCAAAAGTAGGATCGTACAAAAGCGTACCGTGAAAATCGAAGTTCTTGATTCTCAAGTATCTTTCAACTTCTTCACTATAGATTGGAAAGGGGTATCCATACTTATTTTGTTGGTTGACCAACTTGTTCTTCCCTTTGGTTGCTGCAGACTTCTTAGGAGCCATTGAATTCAAGAAAGAAAGAATTGTGTTTAATTTGGAAAACAGAGAAAACTTGCTTTTGTAAAGGTTTGAGTTTGTGAAAAAGAGTTTTTGTGAAAACAAACTAGGAAAAATGGTTATTTATATAGAAAATAGGGTATTAATTACTTTTCCAATGGATATATACAAATATAACCGTTAAAATATAGTTGTTACAGCAATAATTGATGTACAAATCGCACGAATCATGATCGGAAGGTTAGTTATGATCATGACTCTCTCTGATACAGAAATAGAGAGTTCAGACCAAACTGATCACGAGCGCGATACAGGTCGTGGTCACAATATGCCAAAATCCAAAACTTTTGTTCTTTTCTTTTATTTGAAAAACTACACTAATACATAAAAAAATAAATAAAAATACACTACTATATTATACTATATATATTTTAGGAAAATATAAGAGATTTAAGTATCGATGGAGTTTTTCAACCCCTCGGCTTCATATTCATGGATGAAATCTAACTTAACAACTTCTTGGATGCAAGCATCAATCAAGTCAATTTTCATGCATATATCTTCATCCATTGGATATTTATCAGCTTTACCCATGTTAAATTAAACATTATCCTCTCCTATCCTTAACTTAATTTTGCCTTCCGAAACATCTATCAATGCTTTGCCAGTATGCTTAAATGGTCTTCTTAAGATTATAGGACACTTTTCATCACATGCAAAATCTAGCAAAACAAAGTCTGTTGGAAAAACAAATTTATCCACTTTAACTAGCACATCTTCTATTATACCATAAGGACGTTTAATAGACTAGTCGGCCAATTGCAAGACTGTATTTGTCCTTTTAACTTCATCATCAAGCTTTAACTCGTTGAAGATTGATAAAGGCATAAGGTTTATACTAGCCCCAAGATCACATAAACATTTTGGAATATGAATGTTTCCAACTTTACACGGAATTGTGAAACTTCCTGGATCTTTAAGTTTAGTGGGCATTGTAGCATTTATTATTTTGCTACAATCTTCAATTAAAGATACTTTAGATATTCCTTCTAAACTACGTTTACGAGATAAAAGTTTTTTAATAAACTTACCGTAGTTAGGAATCTAAGTGATGGCTTCAATGAATGAGAGATTGATTTCCACTCCTTTAAGTTTGTTGATGAATTCGATGAATTGCTTATCCTCATTTTTCTTCTTCATTCTATGTGGAAATGGTGGTTGAGGGGGATTAACCTTTCCGGATTTAGGTTGTTCATCCTCTCTTGCTTTATCATCAGATTTACTCGGATAATCATCCGGCACTTCAACAACATCATTAGCAAGTATACCCGAAGGATTTGGTTTGTTTAGTAATTTACCATTACGAAGGGCTATAGCATGCACATTTTCCTTCGGATTTCCTTCTGTGTTACTAGGTAAATGACCTTTTCCTTTAGATGGAATAACATTTTCTAATTAACCAACTTGTATTTCTAAATTATGAATAGAAGATGATTGATTTTTAAACATTTGATCCATCTTATTTTCTAACTTTTTGTAACATTCCTCAAACTATGATTGTTTATTACAAACTCCTTCTAGAAATTTGTCTATTTTACTAGCCAACTATCCTATTCTATCATTACTCTGATAATTTTTTTTGTTGATTATCACCATACTTCCAATTAGAACTCCTATAATTATTTCCATTATTACCATAAGAATTCCCTTTACTTTGAACATAACTTAATTGCTCCCCTACACATGGGCTAAAGTTACACTCAAAAGCAGTGTGTCCAATTTGACCACAATTTTCACATGTCAAAGGGTTACTCTTATTTATATGCATATTATCTATCTTATTAGATCAAGCAGATATTTGTGCTTGCATAACAAAAATAGAGTCTAATTCATTGACCTTTTTAACTGAACTAGAAGATGTAGATGCAGCATGCGAATGGGTAGGAGTAGTAATACTTACTTGTGCTCTCTCCACTGGCCACATACTATTGTTATTCACCATATCTTCCAAAAGATCAAAAGCTTCTTGACTAGTTTTCTTCATAAGAGATCCCGCAGCCATAGCATCAATCGCTCCTCTTGTTGCATGATTTATTCCATTGTAGAAAGTTAGCAAAATTACATTTTGTGGTAAACCATGATGAGGGTAAACTCACTGAAGTTCCTTATGACGTTCCCAGGCTTCGTACAAGGATTGACTATCCTTCTGAGTAAAGGAAGTGATTTCTTTAACGAGTATTGCGATTTTGGCTAAAGGGAAATATTTAATCAGAAAGGCTTCGACTAATTGGTTCCAAGTAGTGATTGAATTAGGGGGTAATGAATTCAACCAAACTTTCGCTTATCACAGAGTGTAAATGGGAATAAGTGAAGTTTAACTCTTCATCAAGGACATTGGGCATTTTGAAAGTATCATAGACTTCTAAATAGTTTGCAATGTGAGTATTCAGATTTTCATTGGGCATACCATAGTGTTGCACATTATTGTTAATCATTTGAAGTAATGCTGGCTTGATTTCAAACTGGTTTGTTACAATGGGTGGTCTAGCAATCCCTTGATTGTTACCATTGATGGTCGGAATAAGATAATCCATGAGTCTTGGTTGAGGTTGATCCTCATTTGGTGGTGGGTCTACTTCAACCATCCTTCTTCTTTGTCTCTTATTTTTCCATTTCCTTATCTTACCAAATAGTTCTATTTCTGATTCGAAAGACCCCAAACTTTCTCCCGAACTACGCGTACTTGGCATGCACACGCTAGAAAGAAAACTCAATGAATAAGCAAGAAAAATATATTAATAACAATATATAAACACATAAAACTAAAAACAAAAACAAAATTAAATCTAATTGAAATATAATATGAATATAATTGCCCGTTCTCTGGTCATTCGATCTCTAGAACTCACTTGCCTTCCCCAGCAACGGTGCTAAAAACTTGATCGCAAGGTTTTGACTCTATTTATTTTGAGGGCTATATTCGGAGATGAAGCCCAAAAACCTTGTTCCTTACCTTTCTACCAATAAGATTAAAGTTCAAAATATGAACAGGTGTTGTCAATATCGCTTATCAAAATAGAAAAATGGTAACCACTTCAAGTATACAGTTTCGATGTAATTTTAAAAGATATCGATCCCACAGGGAAGGAACTAGTTCTAAAGACCAACTAAAGTTACGGGGTAACGAAAATATGGAATTTATATTGGAGAGGTTTCGTTGATAGACAGATGAATGGATAGATGTATGAAAAAATTAGAGAAGATGTAAAAGATAGAGATAATCCTACGAACAAGTTTAACAGAGAAGAACATGAAAAATCATCAAGAATATTTCGTATAGTAGATAACTTTAACAAATAAGGTTCTAGA
>CATIWQ010398035.1:0-27073 GCA_949673415.1 Euphorbia schlechtendalii
AGCATTCCGGACGGTTCCTTTAAAAGAACTGTCCGCAATGCTCCTTATTCCGGACGGTTTAAAACCGTCCGCATTAATGCTTATCAATCGCGTCGCAGCTTGTGCGGACGGTTCAAAACCGTCCGGAAAAGCAAAAAAAAACCATCCCCAAAAGCCATTTGTGCACTAGTGAGGGTTGGTATGAGGCTTCTTAACCAGTGAGTGCCTTTGGCAACCTTTAAATAGATCGACGTCCCGGCCCTTTAGGTCTATTGTCTTTTATTTTTTGGTGGGGGGCTCAAATTCTGGGCCTCCCACGATTACCATTATCGTTCCTTTGGCTCTCTGTGCTTTGTTGTCGCCTAGCCGAGGCATTTGAGATGGTTGGGGGGTTTCTTTGTTTCCTTCTCTCATTACTCCTTTTACTAATTGGTTGAATTTTCCTGCTCGAATGAGGGCATGCACTTCTTCGGCCAGCATTCGACAATCGTTAGTATGATGTACCCTGGCTCGATGAAACTCACAGTAGCTTTCTGGGTTTCGGCCCACCGTCTATCCTTCTGGCACCTTGGAGAATCTCACATTTTTCTTTTCATGCATTTTCTTTATGGCCACCAGTATCTGGCTGAGCGGGGCGTTTAGCTCTGGCTTGTTGGCTCGTGGGACGTTCCGTTTATACTGATGGTATCTCTCCTCCCCTTTGCTTCGTCGAGGATGGCGGTCATTGTAACAGTCTCGCTGATCGCGGAATCGATTTTCCCCTTTATTCTTTCTAGATTTGTTAATTTCATCCACCTCTATCATGCTTTTGGCCATGGCTATCATCTGGGTGGTGTCCCGAGATCGCCTTGTGATGATCTCTGTTCATAGCCTGTCGTTTCTTGTTCCTCTAATGAGGGCTTCCTTTGCTGTGCTAAAATCAAGGTCATCTGTGCTAATGCAAACCTCATTGAACAGGTGGATATAGGATCTAAGTGACTCTTCTGGTTCTTGAATGACCTCATGCAGCTGCCAGCTCACATATGAGGCAGGTGTGGATCCGAGGAAGTGTTTACAGAAGACTTCACTTAGCTGGTCCCAAGAGCTAATTGAGTTGGGTTTTAGCTTGTGGAACTAGTAGGCAGCTAGTCCGGTCAATGTATGTTCGAAGTAGCGGCATATGTATGCTTCCGGGGCGTACATCATCTCCATTCTGTTTATGTAGTGCCTTACATGCACCACCGGGTCGTCGCGTCCGTCGTATAATTTTGGGAAGATGGGAGCAACAAAGTAAGGGTTTAGTTGGACGCCCAGAATCTTCTTCGTGAAGGGGTAGAGTTTTTTTCCAACTAGGGACTCCTGGTAGGGTATCGCCAGGTCTTTGAGCAGCTTCTTGATGCTTCCACGCAGTTTGGGGTCGATTTCGATGTCACTATCTCCCTTGTTAGTTGCATTGTCCGGCTCGGGTCTAGAGGATGGCTGGGACCTAGCTTTGATGGTTTGGGAAGGAGCGAAGGAGTTTAGCCATGGTGGCGGGGCGCTTCCTGATGAGTAGGGCATGTGTGTTCCAGCCAGGAGTATGGGTGTTCCCGCTGGGAAAAAAGGGTTACCGCCTAGGGTGGTCATGGCTTGGAGCATGGCCATCATTTGTGATTGTAGCACGCTATTTGGGGTGACACTTTGCTGCGGTAATGCGGAGTGGGGCACCGAAACTGTTTGGACTATAGCGGGCACCTCGGTTGAAGCCAGATGTTGAAGATGTTGAGACTGGAAAAGTTCTCTGGCCAGGTTCACCCTATTTGGACCATCATCTGGGATTCCTTGGAGGATGGTCGCCTCGACGTTATATTGCTCTACAAAGCCTGTTCTGATGACTTTTTGTTGTTCATGCGGAATGTTATACTCCCTGAAGATGCGCAGCATTTGTTCTATAGATGTGCCTGCCCGGGGGCTCACGGCATGTGCACCCCTCTCCATAAGATCACCCTGGGCGTCTTGGATAACTCCGGTGTCGAAGGAAGTATGGTTATTGTTGATTTCCGGCATGGAGCGATTATATTCCTGCACTAAGGGGAAGTGAAACAATAGTCTTTGCAATCGAGATTTTAATTAGTGTAATCCGATAATGACTTGAACGATTTTAATAAAGAAGAGAGAAGAAAAAAAATGTGAAGTAGAACACTTATCGGGGTATGTGAAAAATGTGTTGCGAACTAAAATTCTCGCCGAGGCAAGTAGGTTTAGTCCACGCTCACCGCACCACTGAAAGTCCGATGTATGGCTTTATGTATGGTTTGATTGTCGTAGGACTTCAGATTATAATGAGTTGTTTGGACGTTGAGATCCACCTGCAAAATAGATTAGATTCAAGTGAAGGTTGGAGCTTTTTCCCCCGGGCCACCTCCGATGCTAAAGTTAGTGAGTGAATTATCTAGTTTTTGAGATTATAGAGTTTAGAGGGAAAGAATTCAGATTAGGAACCTGATAATGGACTCCTCTCTCTCCTTTTATAAGCATCCTTTGATTCCTCAAATCATGGGTGAATTTAAATTAGTCAATCAAAATCATAATCCCTAAAAAGGGGGAAACCGTTGCTGGATTTTAGGAGGCAGTTATGCAGATGACAGCTCCTTTTGGATAGGCGACCACTGTCTCATTTTATGAAGACTCAAGCACCCGTTTACGATCACATATGAAATATTCGATACGGACTCAACCTCTCAAGAAATGACGCAGTCTCGAAACTCGAGACTAAACAATCATGAAAGTTAAGGATGGGCAATTCGAGACGGGACAACTAATTAAAAGATTCACAACATGAGTCTTCAGCTACTGCTCTTGAGACGATGTTATCTTACACCTTCATATCAGACCGTGCATGTAAGATTCGTGATATGATTCATGATGCGGGTAATGCATGAGATTTTTAATGTTATGGCTGCATTCACAAGGGGTTAGCATACCATGATGTGAAATAACATGTATGTCAATCCATTTGAAATAAACAGGTTAGTCGTTAGGTAAAAATGAAAACATGTGGAAATGAAAATCCAACAACGGGGGTTGGATTTGAGATTTGTACAATGTAGGTGTGACATCGTAATATGAGTGGTGTAAGTGAGTTGACTAAGCTACCTGTGTGGAAATAGGTCAATGGTTTGAGGCTTCGTACTATGACTAGGTCTCATGAGGGGGTCAAAATTGTGTTCGGGTAAGCGGTGTGACATACCCTAATGAATGATTTGGTTATTTCACCCAATTAGGGAAAAGTTTTTGGATACCTATGTGGTCATCACCATTTGAGGGTATGTGGTGATACGTGAATTATTGCCTCATGTGAGCGAATGATTCGGGTATGAGGCGAATACCCTGGTAAGGTAAGACTTTTGAAGTAAGTTTACCTCGTGTGGGCTTAGGTTAGGACATTAACTGGGATATCCTTTAATGTGGGAAAAATGGTTTTGGGTAGGTATTTGCCCCGTTTGAGCTTTTGGTGTGTATAATTGCCTTGGAAGGGTTGTGAATTGGATGTTGAGTGGACATCCCAAAGATGATGTGTAGGATATATTATTACCCCCTGTGGGTTAAGTGTCGGATGTCAAGTGGACATCACGCAGTAAAAGGAAGGTATGTTTGCCATGTGTAGGTCAATAGGGACATCTCACTGAAAAAGGGGTAAGTGATGTCCCTAAGTGGTTTTTATGTTGTCCTAGGGTGACATGATCTATAGTGTCAAGTGTCAACGGTGCCTAAGTGTATGTAACACCGATGATGATAACATGATATGTACATTTAATATCATGAGTGTGTGCGTTCGAGTGTTTGCACAAAAATTCGTGGTTAGCATGACATTTGTACAGTGACATATTGAAAGAAGTATACACATAGCACATAGCATGCAACGTTATATCTTTCGACCATACAACTCCCCCGTGTAGGGTTCTTGGCTAGTCTCTATCCTAAGTTTGGTTCATCTTAGTACCACAAGGATACTAAGGAGCGCACCTGCAGGAAAATATAATGCATGATCGCCTGTTGGGTAACAACCTAGGGAAAATGCTTATTGTTATTTACATGAGGTTTGTAAATGGGTTCTTGATGTAGAAGGTTCTTGTTGCGCTAAAAGCCTCTAACGAGGGAGGTACATGCGATATGGCAACAAGTGCTCCACCCGCTCAAGTATTATCTTTTCTCATAGAGGCAGATTAGTACCAGAGAGAGTTTCACGGTAATAAGGGTACCTTAGACTTATGGGCTAGTCCCTTCTATTGCAATGTGTTATTTATGAATATGTCATAAATAAGATAAAACGGAATAATGTGATTGATAATTTTCGGCACTTATCCAAAATCTAAAAAACCTTTGAAAAAAATAAGTTTTTAGAAAAATTCCTAGCGGAGTCACCACTATGAGCGGGTGACATGGAGCAGTGGGTCGAGAGCGCGCGATTTCATAAGCGCGGTCCACCGGGGCGTTTGAAAAGAAAAGCACAGGGTCGAGGACCCAGTGAAAAGGTTGAAAGAGAAGGCGAAAACATTTTAGATCGGTTCGAACCCGAATCCGCCGTCTCTTAGTGTGGAGTCGCCAATTGGATTAGCTCTTTCCAGGAATTAGAGTCCTGTGAGGCTTAAAGTCCGAGGGACGGCCCACCAAGACATAGAGATTCGGGTCCGGGATAAGTTGCTTATTTCTTATGTGATCACATTATATTACATCTACAGAAAATCGTATTTTCTTAATTATGCATATTCGCACTTAGGTCGTTTTTAGACTTTATATGCATGATTCACGTATTGCAAAAGCAGTAAATCCATCCACAATGCAAAATAATAAATCATCCACAAAGCAGTAAATAAATGCGGAAAATAAATGGGGAAAATAAAAATTACAAGGCTTCCAAAAATAGGAGGATGCAACCGCCCGCTAACCTATTAATTATATTTCCTCGAAAATATGTGTAATACCCGAAGGAAAAAATAAAAGCCTAAACATACATCTAACCTGCATCCACAAAGGTTAGCACATGGGATATCACACATGTTCGATTTGATTTTAGCAAGGCCCGTGTGACCTAATTAAAACATCGAAGATTTTAAAGTTATTAATTTAAATAAAAATAGTTCATTTTTATTTACACGTATGTTGGTCAATTTTATTAGTGAAAATGACCGCATGGAAAAAGGTGAGGTCTGTTATCCGGAAATATCTTTTATTCCCTTCGTGGGGGTATTCTAACATAAAAAATTAAAAAAGAAATAAAAGATGAAGAGAATTTCAACATTATTTACAATAGCAAGGAATAAAAATAATTTCTATGCCAAAAATAAAAATTAAAAAGAAATGAAGCAGATGAAAGCACGGAATCCGCAGTTCTAGGAACTCAGAGGTTTACCCTTGCGGTATGAATCCACTTCGACGTATCCGTTCGATCCCCGGGAGTGTTCCTCGTTCGTTTTGGTTTAATTGTAGTTTAATGTGAAAAACAATATTTGTTTAGTTGGAAAATAAAGTGTTTATTTATCCAAAAGATAATCAGACTCGGGTTCTAAATTTGTTTTAGACCCGAGAATATCTGAGGATTTAAGAAGAAATAGATGAAGAAATTTGATTAAAAGATGAAGAGATTTGGGATCCAAAAGTGTTTTGGATTCAAGAAAAAATTAGAAGAAAGTAAGAAATTATTGTTTGTATATTTTTATCTGAAAGAGAGGATTTTTCTCTCTGAATTTTCGAGCCCCCTTTTTTTCCACGGAAAATTCCCCCTATTTATAGGCGGAATTTTTCCGGTACCATTTAATAATACCATTTACATGATATTATTAAATGATATTATTTCCTTTTTTTTCATTATGTATTTGGACCATATTGTAATACGAGTCAAGTACCTTTTTCCATTTCCTATATACATTTATTTATTTCCTTTTCTATTATATCTTTTTCATTTCTTTTATTTCCTTTCTTTTTTTTATTCCTTTTCTTTTTATTTCCTTTTTCATTTTTTTATTTTTTTCCTTTTATATATATATACACACACACACACACACACACACACACACATACACACTTTAAAAAAAACAATTTAAATTATTCTAAACCCTTAAACTTTATTTAGGTCCTTAAAATATTTAAAGCCTTTAAGATTTCACATAAGGCTTTTAAATATTTTTTTACGATCCTAAATATTTATTTAGGACCTGAAATATTTAATAATTTTTTTATGAGGAGAGCTCCCATTTGAAGATCATTGCACAGTCAAAAAATGTGTAATTCGAGGATAAATATCCCGAAAAGCCGTCATCATTGAACGCACGAGCTGGTACAAAATCCCAGTGCTCACACACTGATAACAATGTTGCTGACCCATTGACCAAACCGCTAGCACAGGCGAAGCATGATGGTCATACAAGGTCTATAGGGATTAGGGAGATTCCTACTTGGAACTAGTGCAAGTGGGAGATTGTTAGGTTTTCCCTAGTTCTAGACATGTGTTATTAATATGTAATAGACGAGTTGCATTTTGTGTTACATTTTAAAGGCATTAATCTTTTCTATTATATATCTTGTGCTATATTTAGATTAGAGTATCCGTTGATAATAAATCATAAATGTCTCAAGTCTGTTTTAATCATGGGAATGAATAAAACCATAGGCTTGTATGTTGGTTGATTTATTTGAGAAATAAATCATGAACATAGGCACATGTTGAGAACATGGGGCTGGATCGATCCACATAGTAAGGTCACATGGTTGTATGTCATAGACAACTTGCTAGGTAGATCTCAACAGTCCTTAGACTTGATTTCAACTTATTATTAATGTGAAATTGAATATGTTGTCGCATATTACTAACGGGTCGTTAAATATTGGATTACAGGTACGGGGTATGCTCTATATATTTCATGACCATGTCAGTAGTAGTGTTGAAGTGATAGAATTGCCATTCGGTTTACAAATCGAATTGAATCACTAGCCACTTGATGAATGAAAGGGATTAAGACATGTCCAAATGAGTTGAGAACTTATTTGAAAGAATCATTTCATTCTAGATCAAAAAATATTATGAACTACTAGAGAGGATGACGGTATCATGCCTTTATTCATTATATCGATGTCAATAGGCAAAGGACTTTGTGAGATAACTACTGGGTTCGGTGTCTTTTAAGATGGCTGTATTCTGTCCCAATTGGGGGTTGTAATGGTTTGCTAGAATCCGCTTACAGTCTATGGGCAAAACCCATTGCCAACATGTAGACAGACCCAAAGGATCGCTTAGAATCACTGATTCGGGATTTCTTGTACATGTAATGTTACAAGACATGATGAAAGAGCAATTATTAATTATTTGACATATGAAGCCAATTTAATTAAACAATCTTTACAACTCAAGAAATATTTAATTTGAATTAATGGTATAATTTAAAGCTATTTATGTTATTCATTGAATTAAATAAAAGTATATAAAGGTTTTAATTAAAATAAATTTAAGGAATTAAATCTATTGATTTAATTATTAAATAGTCTTTTAATTGTGGTCAATTTATAAATAAACTTAACCAAACATAATCCTAATTCAAATTGGATATGCATTACATGGCTAATTAAAATCAAATTAGAAGTGTACATGATTTGTACTACTTTGAAAAAAGGGATAAGGCTCAATTAGTTTTATTTTAATAAAATATATATAATAAAACAAAAGGTATGTTAATATTGATATAGACATACACGTGAATGAGTAATTGAGAGAAGCTGTCCCTTTTTCAAATAAGTAAAACTCTTGAGTTATTTTGGTTTTCATCAATTTCGGCTAGCACCGGTTTCGAATCAAGAGGGGTTCGTGCACGTAACGTTGGAGAAGCTTCCTCTCTACGAGCTTTGTTTCATCCGTCTCAAAAGAAACTTCTGGTGAGTTTTATTTTATGTAATCTCATCGTTTTTAAACCATTTGAATCGTTCCTAGAAAAATATCTTATTCCGGATTTGAGAAATTTTAATCGTTTTCGCCTTCGTGATTAAATTTTCGATGAGAAATCCCTACAATTTGTGGGTGTTTTGATGTGCTAATTTGTTGTTTGCCTCTCTTCCAATTGTCAGTAATTTTGCTTTAAAACTTTCTTGAAACCAAGATTGAATGAAACAGGATTAGGCTATGATCGCCGTTAGGTAAAGAGATTGGAGCTGGTACTCTTGGGTGACCAAAACTAAATCAACTATTTTTTCAATTTTTATTTAAAATGAAAGTAAAATCCACTATCTTAATTTAAAAACTATGTCATGTAAGTTGTCAAGTAGGATAGAAGGAGTTATGAGATGCACTTTTTGAAAATTGAGGTACCTACGGGATTATTTTAAAAGTTCAGGGGCACAAAACTTTTTTCAGACAAGTTGGGCACTTCTTGATGCATTAGACTAAGAAATTATAAGAAGAAAAATATTGATGATCCGTAGGACCACATATGAACTTACAAAAATCATAGAATAACTATAGATAATAAAATGTACATGTCAACAGATTACCCTTTTATTCATTTACCATCCCATGGCCAAGGTGGACAGATTTCTGGGACCCTTTTTCATGGGTCGAATGATTTTTATATCCTGGTGAAAATGGTGATGCCATTATGGATGAATTTCTAATTAATAAATAAATTTGTCTTACAATTCCCAATTGTAAATGTTTGAAAGCAAACCCACAAAATATTGTTGGTTGCTAACCAATGAAAGATTTTGTATCCCCACAAACTAAAAATATTTTTAAAATTTTGACATAAGATTTTGTTTCTTCTTTATCGAACCAACCATTCTGGTTTCATATTTATAAAAATAATTATTTCAGCTTTTATGAATATGTTGACAAGTATTTGGCTAAAACTGTTTTCGGTTATCAGCTCAACTTACCAGTATCTATCTCATTATCACTTTCCCAATCATGAATTTGCAAGACCAGATACTGACATGATTGCTTCATACGTGCTAGTTTGCTACTACCTTCGTCTATTAAATATTATCGTTTTAACTAATTCTAATTTTTAAGATAATAATTAATCGAATGGTGTGATTTACTGATTTACCCTTTCATAAATGTCATACTCTATTTTCAAGACTTCATTAATATGTTTAAATATCGATTCCTATAGTTTTTTCATCTTGTTATTGGAGATTAAATTATGATTATCTTGAAAGTTGAACAAATTAATGGGGGCAGGAATGGAAAACTTAGAGAAAAAACATGTTGAAAATACAAAATGATAATAATAAAGAAAAATCAAAATCTCTCTAAAACGACAAGTGCAATCTAATACACAATCAACCGTTTTTGCAAATTGGTCTTTTCTGCTTTCTGTCTATATTTATATTTGGTAATAAAAAGAGAGAAGAGTTTTCGAGTACTTGGAAGTTGGAATGGAATCCTTCCAAGTTTCTAATATCAATAACCTATCATGCTTTTATTATAATAGATATTATAATAATAAGCCCAAATGCTTCAAGATCCCCCTGAAGATGACTCAAAAAACTTGATGTCACCCTCAACTTTCAAAAGGACCAGTTACCCCCTCAACTTAGCAAAAAAGACCAATTACCCCCCTTAACTTGGCAAAAATGCACTAGTTTGTCTCTTCAATGCCACGTGTCAATTTCTGGTTAAAGAGAGAAAAATCAGAAAAATGAAATCTTTGAAAAATCAAACCAACCAGATCTGACACGTGGCTAACTGGTGCATTTTTACCAATTTAAAGGGGGTAACTGGTCATTTTTACCAAGTTGAGAGGGTAACTGATATTTTTAAAAATTGATGATAATATCGGATTTTCTGAACCAATTTCAGGAGTCTTGATATATCAAGCCTAATCATAATTATGTCAGAGAAAAAAAGGCTTGTCTTTTAGCATTCCCAATCAGCGTTAATACACTTTGGGGACAACAAAGGGTCAATAGAATCAATGTCTGATTAACAGATACGATAAATACCTCGTACTTTTCAAACTAAAACTATTTGTGTCCTTTTCAGAAAGATCTCATTCACACACGTGACCACCACACCACAATTAAACTTCCACTTGCAACCAAAAACACCCACCAAACATCTCTTTTTCTTCCCAAGACCTGAAAAAGGAAAGTTGAAGATTGGCAAGCATATAAAGTACAATGGACAGTCCCAGAAACAGATTATATAAAAAAAAGGCTACATTTTGCTAAGTTTTATGTAACAAACAAGCATTTGAGAACATCCCCACATTACTACTCATCCTATTGCTCAATTAAAAGTAAAGATGTTCCTATTCTCCTTCGAATTTCATTACAATTTACACTGAAGAAAAAAAAAACCATATTTACTCTCTCAAAATTGACAACAATAGGCCTTTGCTTTAAAACCAATGAGCGGCCAGTCATCACTTTGAGTTGAACTGAGCATTCCATTTTCAGTTACTCTACTTCCTTGCATCTGCCAGTCATAGTGAGAGACATTGTTCTCCCTCAGGTAAATACTGTGGCGTGGGAATTGCTGTTACTTGTCTTTGGGGACTCACTTTTGGCGACGACGTTCCATCTATTTGCCCCCGTACATGAAACTTGGCAAAACGGTTTATGACTGTGAACCTTTCCAACTCCATAACCTCTGCTCTGATGATTGCAATTGATGCTGACTTGTCTAATCTGCATTATCGAACAAGATACGTAGAAACTTGGTCATGTGGTTGTTATAAAATTTAATAACTACTTTATATGTTGCTGATCAATGTTTAAGTTGTTCATACCTTTCGAGCTCATTCTCCAGAAGCTTCGTTCTATTACTGAAATTATTAACAACTTCCAGAATTTTCTGAGCACTACTTTCAGATTTTGGCTTCTCTGAATTACTGCAATGAAAATTGATAACAAGGTAAATTTCGGTTCTCGGAAAAATCGGTCAAAACCATACTACTTCCACAAGTAAAAAAACTTTCTTGATTTAGCGGAGAATAATGATAATAATAATACTCACGTGTTGTTTTTAGTAGGAGGTGCGAGAAAGTCGTTAACCAAACAGTTAGAAAAACTAGAGGCATCCCCGAGAGAGAGTCTAGAAACAAAATACGATATGATGCTGTAGTTTGTGGCCGAGAAGATGGAAGCTGGTGGTGGAGGCAGCAATTGCTGAACAAGCTGTGTGGTTAGTACAAGTCTTCTCTTTGCTCGATGTATCAGCTGCAAAATTTCATTCATGTGAACCTCATCTTCAACCTGTCATTAAATGCAAGGAAATTTTAGTATATGAAACTGAAGAACACTTTTAATCACACTAATATTCTTTTAAGTAAATTAATAACAAATGAAACTGATGAATGATTCGATAGCACCATTGTTCCAATTAGAAGCAAACCTTGTCAATCAGCCGGTTTGTGGCTTGTGCCCAGTCTTGTTCGGCCTCACTGCATAAATAGTAGACATTAAGAACACAATTGGATATATGTGAAAGGACAAATAAAGGGAGAACTGTGGATATTGTGCATCCACCTCATATTTTGAGGCCTTTTGGATTCTTGCATCACTTCTTTTTGCCATGGAACCATGAACTTGCGCTTTTTCGGTCTCATAACTGCCATCTCTGAAGGTACAAAGGCGGCAGATGCTATGCCATATAACTGTTTTAAAGGGGACGTCTCCATATGCAAATTCTGAGATAGATTTCCGAGAGAAACTTGTAATGCAGCAGCTTTAGCAAGCCTTGCATCAAACATCTGCGACATCTGTCCATTTTTAGGAGTCCCATATTGTGAAGGCACTTTCACAGCTGAACCATCTCTTGCTTCTGCTGATAAGCCAAGGACTTGAGCATGCCCGGGTGGATAAGAATTCGTCTGTGATGTGTTTAGCTTACCTTCTAGAAGGTTTCTGAACCTTGAACTGTCGTTCAGGAACTGCTGACCCCCCGAAGCAGCCCCATGTTGAATATCTGAAGCGTTACCTGCATTGTTCGTTGCCTGCATTTGCTGCAAAAGGGAACATCGGAGGTCATTATGTGAATGGCAAAAGGAATCATTATTTCTTCGAAAAGCTTATGGAAATGTCAGTGTGCCTTACTTGAGACGCTAACAAGCCAGAATTCGGAGCTGTTACATTTGATATGTGCTCTTGCACTTCAGGTATATTAGATGAAATTTGCTGCTGCTCTTCTCCTTGTAAATAAGATGATGTGCTAACTTCAGATGTTTTATATCCACCTTCAATGTTACTCTGATTTGTACCGCTCGTATCATTCTTTGCTGACTCCAAGTAGGAGGGCAAATTGGAGAACGCTTGCCTCTGAGCAGGCACATTTCTCCATACATTATATGGCCCTGCAGAGATTTCGTCGCCTGACAAGTTTGAATGATGAGAAATCGGCACATTGCCTGAAATTGGGGAAGGTTGGCTGACAAAATTGCTCTGCATTTGTACCAAAGTATCTTGAGAGGGAGTTTGGTTAAAAGGTGAGAACTTTCTCGTTTCGGGTCGATTTGGTGAAGATGATACAGCAGAGTTTCCCTGCATATTGGCGTATGGAGACAAGCTAGTAGATCCAGGAATACCAGATTTGTGATCCCATTGCGTTCTTTGAGCAATTTCATGTGATGGAATGGAAGAAATGAATGTTAATGGAGAATGCCAAGCCTGACTTTTTTCTCCTAACTCAGCATTAGCTTGTCTGGAGTTAAGAACACTGTTTGGATTGGTCAATTTTTGAGAAGGAGGAGCCAACCTCAAACCAAAGCCGCCTTGAGAAGCAGGGGACTGCAAATAAATCTGAGCCATTGATGTATCCCGAGAATCTGGGCCTTGCATTTCAGCTGATGGACTATAGTCAGTGGATCCAAATTGTTTAAAGGTGCTGTCATTCTTTGATTGGTCAACCTTGTGTATGAGCTCAGGCATGTGTTCACTGCCACAAGTGAGTCGATTAGAAATACCATTAGATCATCAATTAAAAGGATTAGGATTAGAATTAGGATAACAAACTTTTCTACCACATTTTGCAACATGATTCAAAAGAAAAACAAGCAGAATTCAACGACAGCCTTCACAGAAAAGCAAACAATAAATGGACTATAACGACAGAAGTTGGGAGATATCAGATAGTACTTGTAAGAGATTAAGGACTTGTTTGGTATTACTATCACATCTGCTGCCTTGAAAAGCTCCACTCACACAATTTTCATTTAAAAACATATTTTGGCATTGGACAAAAGATTTTGACTCTTCATAATAATTAAGTAGTGTCTGTAAGCTATTTATTCTCCAAGCTTTTCAGCACAGCAGCCTTGAAAAGCTTGAAAATGGAGCTTTTCGGGATAGCAGCCTAGAATAGCAATTCCAAACTGGCCCTAATCTGCCAACTTATCAAAATGAGTGCAACCACTGACCTGGTTTGAGCAGAAAAATTTGAACCTTGAGGGAGAACTGATCTGTGAAAGCTAGTAGATGCATCATTAGAGCCACGATTTCCTCTAGAAGCTACCTCTTCTGATGCTCTTGGACTCCCTTGAAAATTAGGCATTGATCCCTACAAAGTTGAGATATTATATTCATGATTAGCAAATGATATGGAAACAATCAGAAGAAATATTCTCAATGATCATTGAAACTTGTTCACCTTATCTACATTCATCGCACCACTAGAGATGTTTCCAAAAAAATTAAAATGCTCTCCATGCCCTTTCTCATAACTACTAGCTAAGCCTTTTGAGGAATCATTAGAATTCTCCCTCTGTTGGTGATTCTGATTCTGCCACTTTTCTTGCGATTCATGAGCTCCCCGGTAAGAGATAACCACCACATGAGGACCATTACTCTTGTGATGTTGACTATTTACCATACTGTGACTGCCCTTATCAAACATCTGTCCGGTCCATATATTATCCGAATGAACAAATTGTTGACCTATTTCAGAATCATGAACTGATGGCTTCTGAGGGATGAAATTGACAGCTGATTCATGGGAACTATCATTGCCAAAATCCTCTCGCTGTTTAGCCAAAATTTGCATTCCAGGCTGATGAAAACCAGGGAAAGGAAAAGGTTTTGAAGTGAAGTTGTTATCAGCCCAGCTGGGGTGTTGCTTCTCGCTTTCCATAAAGCTCGAAATATGATTATTATCGGTTGACTGCTCGGTGTTTTGAAAAGTCAAGCCACTCCACTCCTCTTGTAGCCCAGTATCACTGCTGGAAGCCTCTGCCACAGCAGACTGCATAAGAGCACTCCAAGTCCCACACTGAAATGACGAAAATGAATTCGAGTCTGGATTTTCCAATTTGTTGCCAAACTCAACTGTGTCTGTTCGATTTCCAAATGCATCCCATATGTTCTCATCCATATTGTACAAAATCTTTGCCTCCATTGGGTCTAGAGGAACCAGGCCTTGAGAAGAATCGAATTCCTTTGCTTGCACTACATTCCCCTCCTGAGGATTGCCGCTGCTAAGACCCTGAAAAGGAATTTGCGCAAAATTACTACTCATTTGAAGCTCCAAAACAGCATTCTGATCGCCTAACGAAGGGTTTCCATATCCAGAAGACTGTAATACCGATTTTGGTGCTTGAAAATGGGGATATTGACTCATGCTGGCTCTTGCATTGGAAACAGGAGTGCCATATAAAGAGACATCATTTTGCTGAGGAGTATTCCAGTTCCTCAGCAATTGTGTATTATGAACCGGCGTCCCATTAACGAGGGGCGGAAACTGAGTGCCAGCTGGCTGTCTAGGAGAAACAGAAAACTGGTTTAAGGGGCTTCGCTGCTGCTGCTGTCTCTGAAAGTCCTGGAGTTGCTTGAACATCATATGTTGCTGCAACAATTGCATGTCATTGTAACCAGGCTGCTGCATTATTTGGGGCTTTGGAGCATTCACCTCGTCTTTCACAAATTGTCTATGAATGTTATAGTCACCCGAAGCTTCAGTAATCTCTGATCGTTCTGAATTTGTCGTCAAGGTGGGACTGTCAGCGCATTCATTCTCAGGATGCGATTTGATGAAAGAAAAGGCTCGGGAATTTAGTATTTGCTGATCGTAACACGTGCTTCCACCATAACTACTATAGTTTTGGTTCAGTGGCATAAGCGAAGACTCGACATTACGTCCTTTCAATGAATCTGCAAAATACAAAACCAAGATCAAATAACTCCAAAGATAAACATTTGGAGAATCTGCTAAGGAGGTGTAAAAAGTGCATACCTAACAGTTGTAAGAGAGGATTCAGATTCAAATTTGGCGGTCCAACCCAGCGGTTGTAATCAAGTAGTGGCCAGTTTCCACCAAAAGCTTGTGATAAATGAGATACACGCTGGCTATTGGAAGAGTTATCTAGCTCATACACATTGCAGATATCGTCTTCAACTTTGTTACTAGGCATTAAAAATTAAGACAACACAATAATTTCCAGCTTTCAGATCGAGTATGAAGTAAGACTATCCATTGACAAGATACTTTGAGTAGTCACACTGCCTTAAACCTCAAATAATCATCCTGCAAAAGTTCACTCCAACAAGTCAAACTCGAAAGTTATAACGGACAAGAAAAAAATGCAACTAAAATTAACTTTATTATCATCTAAGACACGGGATTAGTTTGAACTGGCAATACTTGCTCATCTGACAGAAATGTACTGACCTCTAACATACTGCATAAGCTCAGTGTTTATAGCGATTAAAAGGGCAGAAATTACAGTAAAACATAACCCAAAAAAAATGCTTAAGGTTGAAAATAAATAGATAAATGAAAAGAGATCAACATGAAAGAAATGGATAAACTCAGAGGTTCATAAACTAACCCAATTCCTGAAATTGAACACATAAACATATAGAAGCAAAATTGGAGCACGATAATTAGAAAAACTAGCAAATCAAACCAAAGTTACAAGCTCTGATAAACCCTAATTACAACCAAACCAACCAGCCTCTTTTAATCCCTCAACAAAAAGAACACTTGCAATTTATTTCAGCTCAATTAGAACATAGAATAAGACAATTAACACTGGTATTACTCACTTACAGCTAAAATAAATGTAATTACCAAAGACCAAAGGCGCCCAAAGAGAAAAAACAAAAGTGTTTACCAAACTTGACAGTGTGTGTGATCTGAAAGAGCGAGAATTTAGGGTTCTTTTGACACAGAGAGAGGCAAGCAATGAAGTAAACGGCGTGTCGTCGTCCAATGAGATCATCAGTTCAACGAAGCCATTGTTGAATGATTGTTTCCCCTTTCTCAAAATAAAAAAGAAAAACAAAAAAAGCTGGGAAGCTCTCACAGAACCTGCGCTTTCTCTCTCTACAAACGCAACGTAGTGAGAGAAAGTCGGGAAATTCGGACAAGAGAGCTGATGAAGCTAAGCAAAAGCGATCGACAGACACAGTGACTGTCCAAAAATCACAAGCTCAACAAACTATTATACGCTTTTAAAATTAAAATGTAGAGAAAAAATGTTAAATTGTTTTTTTATTTATTTATTTTCCTATCCTTCCTTTGGTTCGGAATCGAAGCTCTAGGCTTGGAGTCAGGCTTTGTGAGGTATGATTATAATCTCTTTCTAGAGTCTACGTATTTATTAGAAAATAACCGTTGGATGGAGATATTTAGAGATTGAACGGTAGAGATCTGAAGGCGGAGAAACACTTCACCGGATGAGTTTCAGCAATACCAATGTGAACTCATGTATAGGAAAAGTGTAAAAGGGTATATGCGGATTCCACGCGCTTTTTGTCACGCGTGTGCTTGAGTACCTCTTTCTTACGTCATTTTTATGTTTATATTTTTTAGATAATTTAATATTCGTGATTTTATTTCCAATTAATAGGGTTTTTCTCCTCTCCTCATCTGATTATAATTATAAATGGCAATATATTTTCCCGCCGCCGGGCTTACAGTAACCAAATTAAAGTAAAAATATTTAATGAACTTTTATATATAATATAGTTAGAAGTCCTTGTAGAAGTCTCTTACAAGAACTTAGATCTCGTTTGGTTGATTGAATTAATTAGAAAATTGATAGAAAATATGAAAGTTTTTATCTAGTATCCAACATCGAACGGAATAACTATTCCTAGTTACTATAGAAACCATGGAATAGCTATTCCTCTTTGAAATGAAGGAATAGCTATTTTGTGATTCCTACGGTAACAAGGGATATATGTTCTCTCCGATATCGGAGTCTAGACAAAAACTCATACATTTTTCATTCATTTTCTATTCTATTATATTTCATTTCATTCTGCCAACCAAACGAGTCATTAAAGTCTTATTAGATTTATATAATTAATGTTTATAGTTATCATTCCCAATTAATTTTTCCTAAAACGTGTTTGTAATCCTCATTGATGACTAATTATTCATAAATACAAATTCATATTCTCATATTCTCTCCATCTTAATTTCTTCTTTATTGTGTTGATCTAAAGGTTGTTTTCCAACACATTATCAGCACGAGTTTGCTCTATTTTAAAACACAAAAGAATTTTCATTTTTCTGTTTTTTTTTCAATTTACCCGGTCAGACAAATTTCAACTTTACCAAAGTTCTAGCCGTCGAATCATCGTGAAATTTTTCAGAAGCTTCCCAACATCTATTTCTTTGTTTTGACCATTGCGATCATTGAGAAAAAAAATTTTAACTATTTTTCCTTATGTCTGCAGATTGCATATGGTAACAATTATTGAGCATTATTTTATGTTTTGTGGTTGCAAATTTGTTGTATTTTTTAAACACAAATTTACCGAAATTTTGACTGTTGGGATTTTCAAAGAAACACTCTATAAGATAATTTTGTGCTAAGAAAATTAGTAAGGTTATATTTGGTCCAGGGGCGATGCCAAGAGGGGTCCTAAAGGGTCAGTTGACCCTCCAACCACCAAAAAAACCATCAACAGAAGTGTAAAGGCGTTGCAAGATTAGGTTTTGGGATGCTATTTGACCCCTCAACCTGAGGAAGATGAAGCAAATATGGGCTTGTGTCGATATATTTTATTGGGCCCAATTTTCTACAAAATCCTTACTTATTTCTTTAAGTTGGACATCAAATGCAAAATGTTGGCCCTCGATCTTTTCTTTATGCTTTTTTGTTAGGGCTTTTTTTACTTATACAAAAATTGGGCTTCATTATTTAAGTTCATAGATCATAATTTAAGAAGCCCAACAAATTAGATTCAAATTATCAAAATACGTACTAATATAAGAGCAAAAAACTGAAACCGTGCGTTTTTCAAAACCAACAAATTTCTCTCCTCTCCTCACCGATTTCTCTGAAAACTAACCTCCAATCAAGGAAATCACTGTCAATCGTAATTCCAGCAGCAAAAAACAATGAGAACTGAAGGCAAAACAAGTAAGTTCTGATTCCAAAACCTAATCCTAGATTCAAATCGGATTTTTGTTTCGATTAAACCTAGTTTTTCCATATAAACTACTTCTGAATCAATTCTGCAATGTAATATGATGTTTTCATGACTCAGAACCTGCAAAATTCGAAAACACACACAAACATTAATCATGAGACGCTATCTAACATGAAGAAAATCAGCTACACAAAGTCAATCCGAAAAAAATTCAGCCAAAGCAAGCAGTTCTACACAACATGATTTGCCTCAGTCTTATACAGAAGCAATAGACAAAACTCTTTTATCAACTGAAGATTATAGCATTGATGAAATTTGGTGGTAAGCCCTATACTAATTAGAAAGACCATCTAAACTTTGATGCATATTTCAAATTTGATGTTCATAAGCTTTGCAGGTCACACTTATGTTCATGGAAAAACCTAAGCTCGCAGAAGAAGAAATCATCTTCCAAAAGAACCGAAGTCAAGAGAGGAAGAAGAAGAAAACAATTACTACAATTTGATAAATGCTGTAGACATGCATTTTATGGAATTTGGCCTCAGAAAAGGTGCACTCCTTTTTCTTGATAAATGCACGAAGAAATAACTTGCTAAATATTATCAATGATGATAAACTAATATAGCTACTGTGGTGTAACAAAAATGTGGTTATCATAAACATTTGTACACTAGAATTCTATGTTACAATAGATATTTTGAATTTATGCTGAAACTGTAGAACGGGACATGTGATAATTGACATGTGATAATTTATGTTACAAAATGTAATATTTTACATGTACTGAATTTATAGAATGTATAGTGCCTTTTAAACAAAATTAATAAGTATAATTGGATTACCTTGGCTAGAGGTGTCACAATGAATGCTTTATGTTTAGATGCTGATATTATGTTTTAATGATGCTTTAAATTGGACGAGAAGCTAACAATGTCCTGAATTTTAATAGCCATGTTGTTAGAACACGCCACCCCTTAAGAAAAGAACCAAACTTGAATTATGATGTTGACAGTGATGAAGAATGGGAAGAGGAGGACCTTAATTTAACATCATATTCTGATAACAATGATTAAGAAGAAGGAATTGATGAAGAAACCTCTAATGATGAGGATGAAAGTGAAGACGGATTTATTGAGCCTGAAGAGAATATCTTACAAAATGAGGTAAAAGAAACAATATACTTTCTCCATTCTATGAATGTGTTTACATGCATGTTGTCTTTATATCTAGAAACTTTAAGCTCTTACTCTGCTGCCATTCATATTATACCATAATTTAAAAAGGTATAATATATATCATACAAGAATTACAACTTGTAATTATAAAGTTTATTTTCGAGTATAAAATCAAAATTTATTACACCTTAATTGATAGAAAAATAAACAAAAAAATGTGCAGAATCAAGATCAGATAGAAGATATAACAGAAGAAACCAATCAAGAAGCACATGATCGTGAAAATTCAGAGGTAAACAATGTTTCTTATTTTAAGATAGTTATTTCTTTATAATATATTAACATGTTGTAACATTATTGAACAAGTATTATATCATGATTGAAAATGGTATAATAGGAATAATAAAACATCCTTATCAAAAAAAGGATGCAAAAACTAAAATGATGTTGTGATGTTTGTCATGGTGTAAAAAACACAAAAATGATAGTAGTAAAGTAAGGTTAGTATAATATAGACAGGTAAATAACAACAATTAGATTATTGCAGTTTTATGTGGACTATCAACAAAAGTATAAATAAATCTTTATAACAATTGCAACATGCTTGGGTGTAAAAACTAGAACTGTACTAGTGGATGATTACGGAATACCTAGGTTGTCTTTTGTTTAGGATGATTATGCAATAACTAGGTTATCTTCATTTAAATTAAATATTTTATTGATTCATTTGATAGATCTTGCAACCAATATACAAAAAAGAGCAATATTGGAAGTCAAGACTGATGATCTCACTTGACTATGATATTATCAGTTTCCTCAAAACTCACATGACAAAGAAAGCTCAAGAAATGTTTAGACAAATTGTGTTTGGAAGATTCATTGATGCACAGGACCTAAAAGTTACAACCCAGCTCATTCATTCACTAATTATGCGGGAGATGGACCATCGAGACAAGGACAGAATGTACATCAAAGTTGGTGGGGTAATCCTTGAGTTCAACATAGAGTAATTCCTTTTAATTTCGGGACTTAAGAAACTTGGGAACATGCCTTATGAGTTTAGGAAGCAAACTGCAAAATCACAACAATTCATTGCCAAGTATTTTGTTCACGAGAACAAGAGGATGAGAAAGAAAGATATAGAAGACTTCTTCAAAAGTAAAAAAATTAGATCAGACAAAGACTCATTAACAATGGGTTTGGTCTACATTATAACTTACTACATCATGGGGCCACGAGAATACAACAGCATCCCAACCAAATACATAGAATGTGTCCTACGTGAAGAGTATCAGGAGATCCCCTGGGGTGAACTATCATACAAGGAAACTTTGGCATCCTTAAAGAAGTGCGGGGAGGGAAAAAAGAGGCCAGGAAGCTACATCATGGAAGGCTGCCCCCTGATATTTCAAGTCTGGTTCTACGAAGTTTGTGAGGCATGTGATGGAGTGATTTGTGAATCGATCAAGAAGGACAATGTTACACAGCCATGACTATTCAACTAGAAAACTTATGTTGGAGACATGAAAACAAAGTTCCTTAATAGAAACATTTTCAACAAGAGCATAAAACAAGTAAGTTAATAAACAATAATTGTACTATAAAACTTGACAGTCATCTTCACTTCTTTTCCATATAATTTATGAAATCATGGTTTCATATGCCTATTAAACATGCTTGAAACAATTTTAACCATTACTACATAATATACGAAAACTGTTATTGTAAAAGGATGTTACAAGTCTAGTTCATGATTATTATTGACTATTTTGCAGCTGAGAATCGGAAAATTACAAATTACTGATGAGGAGAAAAGAAATTTAAATCTAGAAGATTTACATACACCAGAAAATACAAATGCCAGAACAAGTGAAGAAGATGAACCAGAGACATCCAATGAGGAAACTAAACCAAACAATGAGGAAGAAGCAGAAAAGGAAGAAGGTGAACCAAACAAAGAATAAAAAAGGCCAAAAATGGAAAAACTTCTTTTAGAAGCAATAAACAAGTTGACTGAAAAAGTAACTGAAATGGAAAATGAATTTAGAAATGGAATGAGAAGGGTAAAAAAAGAAAATTGCAAGACTTCAAAAGGGCAAAAACAAGGTAATACTACCATTACTTAAGTAAAAAACAAGTATTAAACTAGTATTATACCATAACTGAAAATGGTATAATACACATTATACCAGAAATCGAAAAAAAAACTACATTATGAACAATAAGGCACCCTTACCAGTAGATACATGCTTTTAAAATCAGAAATTAAGAAATTTGATTTTTTCCATGTGCAGGAGAAGGTGAATAAAAAGAGGTTCAAAAGTCAGACTAGTGATAACAAGCTTCAAGAAGAATATGTGAGTGTTTGAAATCTTTATTTACAAACTTGATTTCTCTTTTACTGATAATGGAATATTAAGAAATTGTACAGATTTTAGAAATTGAAAATGTTTTTGTACCAAATTTTGGAAATTGTAAAATACACATTGTACCATTATTGAAAATGGTATAATATTGATTATACCATAATTTAAAAAATGGAATAATATGAACAATATGACATCCTCATCAGCAATAATGGAATATTTAGAAATTGTACAGATCATGAAATTTGAAAATGTTTTTGTACCAAATTTTGGAAATTGTAAAATACAAATTATACCATTATTGAAAATGGTATAATACTGATTATACCATTATTAAAAAAATGGTATAATATGAACAATAGGACATCCTCATCAACAAAAAAACAAGCCTTATTTTAAAAAGGAAATTTCAAATTTGTATTCATATATTCAACTCAAAAAATTCAAAAATAGCTCAAAGAAAAATGATTCATACTTATTTTTTGGAAGATAAAATCTTTCTTTTGAAGGATCTGAAACCTCATCTACTTTATTGAAACCATAATTTCTAAAAATAATGATATGTTATTACTAATTAAAACAGGTTGCAAAAGTTGAAGTTGACATTCCTTCAACATCAACGAAGCGATTCAAGAGGTCATCTTCAATTGAGCTGCAAGACATAAATGGCATGGAGCAGCTTCCTTTGCATGGATCTACAATGAACAATACAGAACAGGTAAAAAAAATATATCATTACAAAAAATTCTTTTAGAGGTAATAAACAAGTTGATTGAAAAAGTAACTGAAATGGAAAATAAATTTAGAAATGGAATGAGAAGGGTAAACAAGAAAATTGCAAGACTTCAAAAGGGCAAAAACAAGGTAATACTACCATTACTTAAGTAAAAAACAAGTATTAAACTAGTATTATACCATAACTGAAAATGGTATAATACACATTATACCAGAAGTCGAAAAAAAAAACTACATTATGAACAATAAGGCACTCTTACCAGTAGATAGATACTTTTAAAATCAGAAATTAAGAAATTTGATTTTTTCCATGTGTAGGAGAAGGTGAATAAAAAGAGGTTCAAAAGTCGGACTAGTGATGACAAGCTTCAAGAAGAATATGTGAGTGTTTGAAATCTTTATTTACAAACTTGATTTCTCTTTTACTGATAATGGAATATTAAGAAATTGTACAAATTTTGGAAATTGAAAATGTTTTTGTATCAAATTTTGGAAATTGTAAAATACACATTATACCATTATTGAAAATGATATAATACTGATTATACCATAATTTAAAAAATGGAATAATATGAACAATATGACATCCTCATCAGCAATAATGGAATATTTAGAAATTGTACAGATTATGAAATTTGAAAATATTTTTGTACCAAATTTTGGAAATTGTAAAATACAAATTATACCATTATTGAAAATGGTATAATACTGATTATACCATTATTAAAAAAATGGTATAATATGAACAATATAACATCCTTATCAGCAAAAAAACCAGCCTTATTTTAAAAAGGAAATTTCAAATTGGTATTTATATATTCAACTAAAAAAATTACTCAAAGAAAAATGATTCATACTTATTTTATGGAAGATAAAATCTTTCTTTTGAAGGATCTGAAACCTCATCTACTTTATTGAAACCATAATTTCTAAAAATAATGATATGTTATTACTAATTAAAACAGGTTGCAGAAGTTGAAGGTGACATTCCTTCAACATCAACGAAGCGATTCAAGAGGTCATCTTCAATTGAGCTGCAAGACGTAAATGGCATGGGGCAGCTTCCTTTGCACGGATCTACAATGAACAATACAGAATAGGTAAAAAAATATATCATTACAAAAAATTCTTTCTTTCATCACAAATTCAAACTGTCAAGTTAATTAATATCATTAATATCATAATATCTATTTTTATCAAAAAAGGGAATAGAATACAGAGAAAAAGAGGTGGCAGAAGAGCAGAATGTAAATCCTGAACAGAATAATAAAGATAAAGAAAGGAAGGAAGAGAACGCCATCATTGAAGAAAAAGAAGAAGAAAAGGATGAAGAAGGAAAAAAAGAAGAAGACGAAGAAAAAGAAGAAGCAAATGAAGAAGAAGGAAAAAAAGAAGAAGAAAAAGAAGAGGAAACTGACATGCTGAAAAACAACGAAACACCAGAAGAAATCGAAAATCAGGAAGTCATAGAAATTGAAGATGAAGAAACACCAAACAAGAAAATGAAGAACAAGAGGAGAATAAAAGCTTCACAGAAAGTTACTACACCATGCACAACCACATTTGGAACAGAGCTGAACAAGAAAAGGAGAGGACGAAGAGGATAAAAAAAAGTCAAAGGCCTCTATGTTTTGGATGATTGGGTGAGAATTGGGGAAAAAATAGAGGATGAAGAACTGCTACTGACTTTCAATGAATTCATCACAAAAGGAAGAAAACGGAGAGCAACGTAATTACTCAAACCAAGATTAAACTTTTATAATTACAAATCCAACTACAACAAAAGCTTTTCAAATTTTCTTACTTTAAAACTAGTTTTTGCTTTTTTCGGAAATGAAAAATTTATAAATTGTACATTGTAGCATTATATCTTTTTGTACAAATTTGGAAAATGGTATAATACCCATTATACCATTAATAAAAAAAATGGTATAAATATGATAAATAAGAAATCCTTATACCTGACCAGCCAATATTTCAAGACCTATGAATAGGCAAAAAAAATACCAGGATTGTACATTGGCTAGTGAGGCATAGGATATATGAATTAACCAAAAATATGCTAGTATTATACCGTAATTAAAAATGGTATAATATGCATCATACTATTATATCCCCTTTTTTAAATGGTTTAAATTCCTAATGACTGTTACAATTTATCATACAGAGGGAAAAATCCATGGTTCACAGCTGAAAATGATATAGTCAACCCTGCTTTAGAGTACAACTAAGTGAAGATTAATAGCAAAAAATTCTTTTATGAATTACATCATAAAGGACAATTCCTCGAAACCAATGTAAGAAAACTATACCCTTAGACACAATTACCACAAGTATTGTGAAACTTGTTATAAATTGTTTATGGTACCATTTGGCATGAAAATATTTGCAAAATGATGTTGTGTGGTTTCAAAAAGTTAACAAAAAGATAGTTATTAATTTTTAAGCAAAAGAATTTTAAAAGTTAACAAAAGTTACCTAAAAAAAGAGGGGTAGTATTCTTACACATTTTACCTTGAAAATTTTGAAGCTTAGTTGATGATAAAAAATCGTACAATACACCTTAATTATTGTCTACATTTTCCAGCATGTCGAAGTCATCATGCACTACTTGAGGAAAAAGGTGAAAAAGTCAAAAAATGTAGTGGGCAGATACTCTACAACAGAAACACGATTCGATTTCAGAATAAAGAGTGTTTACAATGAAATCATGAGATTTAAAGGGGATGAAGAACTTGCAAAGGTGTTGAAACCTACTGACTCGATAAGCAACATGATGAAAGGAAACGCAATAAGGAGTTTGAGCCATTGGAAGGAATTAGACGAAGTAACAATTACATATATTATTATATTAAAAAAGAATAGTATGAACAATTACAACAAGAAAACAACAATTATAATGTATTTATAAGCAACAAAACATGTATAATATATATTATACCAAAATTAAAAAAAAAAGTATAATTGATCAAAGCTAAATAGCAAAAGCTAGATTTATCATCACCAACAACCTCTTGTTCGACAAAAACCATTACAACAACAAAATAAACAAAAAAAAAAACATTACAACAACATAATAAACAAGCATAATACACATTATGCCAAATACAAAAAAAGGTATAAAGTATATTATATCAGAGTTAAATAACAACAAAACACATATAGATATCATTACTAGATTAAAAAAGAACAATATGAACAATTACAACAAGTATAATGTATTTTTAAGAAACAAAAACATGTATAATATATATATTATACCAAAACTAAAAAAATGTATAATTGATCAAAGCTAAATAACAAAAACCAGATTTATCATCACCAATAACCTCTTGTTTGACAAAAACCATTACAACAACATAATAAACAAGCATAATACACATTATACCAAATCAGTTTTTTAAAAAGCGCTAGTCGGGCGGTTGAAGGTTAATCGGAGCCTAGGCAGGGATTAATCGGGGCCTAGGCGGACTTAGGCGCTAGTCGGCAAGGTTTAGGCACTAGGCGTAGTCAGGGGCGACCCTCAAAATAGCGCCTAGGCGGACCTAGGCGGGGACTTTTAAAATAGTGTACCAAATACATAAAAAGTATAAAGTATATTATATCAAAGTTAAATAATAACAAAACCCATATAGATATCATTACTAGATTTGGAAAGAACAATATGAAAAAACAACAAGTATAATGTATATATGAGCAACAAAATCATGTATAATATATATATATTATACCGAAACTCAAAAAGGTATAATTGATCAAATCTAATTAGCCTTTTAATTTACCTAACTGGCGGCATTAACAGTGCTGATATGAGGAGTAAAATTAACACCAATTGAGAAAGCTATCCATTCACCTACAGTATCAAATATAAAAGAAATAAAATATGTTGTCCTTAATTAAATCAAATCTCCTAGATCATAAAACAACTTGTTGTTTCTTGAATTTGGATATAATGCTATTGCAACAACAAAAATTAGCATCCACTTCACCAATAAAATTCTGTTTCAAGAACTACTAAAATCAAAATAGCATTTATCCAACAAACTATGATTCATAAGTGCCGTACCGTTCATTTTCTGATGATTTTAACAACATTAAAGATTATAAATTACATGATCTTCACTAAAACAATAAAGCCATGTTTTTCAGTTTGACATGATAGCCACGAAGCCAGCTGAATATCAAATTGGTTTCCAACTTCAAAATTACAAGTAAACAAGGATCAAATTGTACATAAGAATGTCTCGGTAGGCATAAATTGAAATTAAATTGCATCAGAAAGATTTCCAAAAGACAGTCATCATGCACAAGCAGAGATTTGATATCCCTGTCTGTTTTATCATCACTTGCAAAACTTGTTTAAATACGAACACTTAAGATTGCAAACCATTTTCACAAGCGCAAAGGTAGTATTTCAATAAAAGCAATCTAATGAACCAATTATCAATAAAAGCAAAGCAATAACACTCACTAATCAACAATGTTTCATGCTTGACT
>CATIWQ010398040.1:0-41693 GCA_949673415.1 Euphorbia schlechtendalii
TCATAAAGAATGGCATCCTAGTGGAGGTTCTATACGGGCCAAGACCGAATTCAAAGCAGATGTAGGAATTGAAAGAATTGATGACTCCCATTAAAGAGTGGATACAGTTTGATCAACTTTAGCTTTCTCTTCCTTACCTTAAAACTTTGCTTTGCTTTCTACTTATACTTTCTATTTCGAAGTTTATGATATGTCTATGTGTCATAATGCGTATTTCGTGTTAAGTCTTTTATATTAAGCAAGTTATATGCTTTGGAGTTAACTTTAAGAGTAGTTTCAGGCTTAACAATATCATGTATAATCACTGGATCTATGATATAACGCTGTTTAGTGAGCCAACAGTTTTGGAATGGTAACTTGCTAAATGTGGCTATGTGAGAGCGACCCATACTAAGCATAGTATTAACATTGTCCAAGTTTATATAAATGTCTTAATTTATTTGCACTAGGTTTAGAAAAGTCATTTCATGTGTTGCTCTGTGGTGAATCATTGAACATCTGAGTATTTATAACCGATTCTGTTAGATTAGTTTAGTTAATCGTAACATCTTTGTCGAACTTGCATGTTTTCTCTGCTATCCTTATTTCATAGGGAAAATCTATATATTTAGATTCTCTAATCTTTCATATTTATATTTACTCATTCTTCATTCTAACCCTCCTATCCAAAACCTTATATTATTTTATTTGCTTTATTTTATCTTCCTTATTGATCTTTAGACTTTGTTCCTTCCCTATGGGTTCGATATCTTTTAAAACTACATCACAACTGTATACTTACAATTATCATTATTTTTCTATTTGATAAGAGGTACTGATAACACCTATACTTTACGCGAACAAGTTTTTAGCACCATTAATATATAGCCAAACTGTTTGCGAAAAAGTTATTAAACTTATCAGTAGAAAAGTGGCGAACAACTATCATGACCTAGGCACCATCTGCTCCCAACTTTATAGTCACTCTTAGAGGCACCACAATCCCCTAGGGGCAGTTTAACTAAATGACAACATTCGCTTTTCCTCAGCTCAATTTTCAGCAAGGGACTGATGGGATAGTCCCCTAGTATCTGCCTTCTAACATAGCAAAACTATAGCAATAATTTTTGGCTACTCACTCTAGCCAATTCTAGAATTTCCAGCCAAACTACTACCATATCCCTCCGGTAGCACATGATGATGAGTGGCTTCCTGAAAACTTTGTAATATTGGGATTAGTGAAGTATGAGGGAGAAGAAGATCCCTGATCACTTTTGATTAACTACCAAACTGTGATGAGAGCTATGAGAATCAGTAACAAGATACTGGCTAAGCTATTTATTGTTACACTAGGAGGGCCAACCAATGAATGGTATAACAACCTGCCCGTGGAAATAGCTCATGCTTGGAAGTGTTTCTCAAAGGCACTAATAAAGCAGTATGGATTCACAAGGCTGTCAAGAAAAGACCAAAGAAATTATTCAAACCTACTACAATAGATGGATGGCTAGCCAGGGGCATTGCCAGTCTACCGATAGAGGCTCAGAAAAAATAGAGGCTTAGAACCGACACTTTCACTTTCCCTTTTTACAATGAGGAGTACAAGAAAGCTGAGAAGGTTGAGTGGATAGAATCCCTAGACACACATTTACTTGCTTGCTTGATATCCTTTGGATGACATCACACATTCTCGTGAACATGAGCATAATGTTTTTTAGCATACATGACACATCATCGCATGAAATTAATTTGGGTATAAATGAATCCCCTATAATAATTTCAAACAATTTGATTCTTGAGGAAAAATGAGAGATAACATAGGTACTTAGACAACACGTGATAGCGTTTGCCTAATCTTGTGAAGACATGCTAGAGGTTGATAAAAAGATAGCCAAACACAAAATCTCCACTGACCATTAAGTCAGCCAAACAAAAGATGACATGATCAAGACCAAAATGGGCTGAAAAAGTCAAGATAGAGGTAACAAAAAAAATTGAAGCCAAGTTCCCTAAAGTAGTTAAACACATGATGTGGTTGGCAAACATAACACAGTGCCGAAGGCATAAGAAGGAGTCAAGAATTTTAATGTGTCAACAACTTTATCGCGCGACTCATCACCATTTATGGGCCAATCATCACACTATTAAAGGAGTACCAATAGACAACGTTTGTTTGCATTCGATGGAATCAATCTATGTTTGATATAGGTTTTGAAGCCTTCCATCCCCAACATTTGGTTGTTAAGGAATCATCCATAGGGAGAAAAACTAAAAAGGCGAATATCGAGCATTATCACTCATCACCATGTATACCTCAACCCAACAGAGCGGTGGGAGCGGCTAACAAATTAATTAGAAAATGCTGAATGAAGAAGCTGTTAAAGTCATGGATATGAATCAACCAAGATAAGCTCAAACGCTATCACATCCAGGAAAAAGAAATAAATAATGTAAAAGTAGTACAAAAAAAGAATTAGCCTGTCAATTAGCACTCTATTAGTTGAGCAAAAATTAAGGCCTATTTTCAAAATAAAAAAGAATAGATCGCTAAGTTGAAAACCCGAAAAGGGTGGCTCAGACAAAATTTAGGACATTGAGAGAAAAGCAAGTAAATTGATTAGAAAACCGAAAGAGCTAATCGATGGTAGGAGTCTAATCATTTAAAACATTCATACCCTTGTTAAGTTCATTAATGAATTGTAATTCTTGCTGAATCTTTAAGCATATTTTTATCTTGATTGCTAGCATGCCAATATTAGAATATCGCAAGTAGGCCTCCCATCACATCATGGTTCAACAATAAAATAATAAAGAGAAAAGAAAAGATGAGTTTTTTAGATTGAAAACCTGAAAAGGAAGTCCAGGAAAAAATTAAGATAAGGTTCGATAGATTGAAAACCCCGTAAGGGTGGTCTATGCAGAAATAAGAACCAAATAAATATCAAATTCATCATCTCCTCCTCAGAATGGCACAAGGCATCATCTATGTCCTCCAAAAGTGTATCTTCCCTAGCAGAGGGGATTGTCACAACAAGAAGTAACTTACAATACTTCAAGCAAAAAATGATCCAAGCTCTCATTATCAACTTCAAAGTGAGCATCAGCTATATGGTTCAGGATCAATATTGGCATCATTGATGCGATACCAAAGAAGGAAAAAAGCATAAAAAAAAGTCAATGACTCATCAAGCTCCTCTCTAAAACAAATTCAGGCTTTGAACTCGACTTTGATTCATCATCAAAATCAAACTTGGACTTGGACCCATGTCCATCATGACTCTAAAGGAGTCATGTCTACAAAACTCGATCATCGACAGTAAGGCGGTAATGGAATTCCCAACAAGATAAATCTTAAGGGTACTAATGCACCAACATAGGAGGGTATCAACTCTGAAACCTTCAAAAGGCTCCTCATGCAATGAAGCTTCCACTATCGACCAGGCCCAATGATCCAAAGCCAACAATTCATACAACAAACAAAATACATCATGTGATAAATGTTGTTCATGCATAAAGTCATTCATACATGCATATGCATCATGTCACTTACAGGCCAAGGAGATGTTAAACCAAGGTAATGTCATTCTGACAAGCAAAACACTCTACCTCCAAATAAGGAAAATACAAATTACAGGTGTCAAGAATATCTCGGAGCAGCATATCATCAAAATTTAGAATGACAACGGACCAACTCAAGCCATTTCAATTTTTGTCAAATTCAAGCTTACCTAGGCCTCATTCAAGTAGCATTATAACATCACAAAAGCCTCCCAAAATAATGGAGCAGCAATCGGGATAACCCTGAAATCTCAAACTCAAATTTTGATGTTTATCATGGGCCTGAAGAAAAATTTCTCAGAATCCTCATGTTTTAATTCTTGATTGAAGGGGAAAATATTTTTGCTTTCAGCAATTTCAATCAATGAATTAAAACATATGCCACAAGCGCTTACTGATAAATTTCCTCATTCTTGTAGGTGTCCCTTCAATTCACAAGGGGCATCCATTTAAGACTCAAAGCAGCCAAATAATAATCAAAGGCATGAAACACATTTCTTTCATCCTTTCCCCAACAGTTCTGAGGGTCACAGTTAACGAATGATCAAATTATAAGGGGCATACTATTTAGACCACAATGGTTAACCATCCCACAACAGATTTCGATGAAGACTTATTTCAGTCCATGTATCATCAAAGGCATGGAACATATGGCATTCATCCTTTCCTCAGCAATCTCGAAGGTCACAGTTAACCAATGATCAACTCACAAGGGGCACACAATTAAGACCTCAATAGTCAACCATCTTACATAAGATTTTAATGAAGGCTTACTACAATCGATGTATCATCAAAGGCATGGAGCAAACGACTTTCATCAATGGTTAACTCACAAGGGGCATGCAATTCAGATCGAAACGGTCAACCATCCCACAGCGGATTTTAATGTAGGCTTACTACAGTCGATGTATCATTAAAGGCATTGAGTACACACTTTCATCCTTACCCCAGTAGTTTCGAGGGTCACAATCAACCAAAGGTTTACCCACAAGGGGTATACAATTCAGATAAAAATGGCCAACCATCACAATGGTTAACCTATGTATTTTCAAAGGCATGAAGCACACGACTATCATCCTTTCCCCAACGATTCTGATAGTAATAATCAATTGGAGGTCATCTCACTATTGTTATAAGGGGAAGATTATTTTGGCATAACCTTCCATAAATGACCTTTTTATTTTTGCATAATACAGTTACTTTCATGAGCGCATTCCTTCTAAATTGAGAATGTATATCCGTGAATATCAGAAAAGATAATGGCCTTCAGGATACCTTTTTGTAATTCTAGGATGCTACTGAGCAGTTTAGCTGTATTTAGGATCGGTGGATATTTGGGTAAAGTTTTGGCAATACTATTGTTATAGGATATTTTAAGGGATCGAAATCGGGTAGAACCTAGGCAATGTGTTGACTATAAAGTTCAGAGATTTGTGGTATTTTGAGCAGAACCATAGTAATGTGCTAATTATGAGGTTTGGAATTCGGTAGAATTTTAGCTCGTGATAATAAAAGTTTGGAATTTGGCTGCTTTTGGGGCGGAACCTCAATAATATGAGGATCAAAAGGCTTTGGTTTGGTAGTGATTTTTAGTATTGTCATGAAAAATGTGGGTTAAAGGGATGTTGGTCCGCTTTAGCTTATATAATCGTGCAGAGGGGTGAATGTCAATTTAACTTGTTCTTTTTAGAATTTAAATATCTTTTGCTAAGTTATTTTAATGCGTGGTGAGTGCAGTTTAAGGCTAAAGCACAAACTACTTAGCTTGAGCTTACTTAGTTTGTCTGCAAAGTATGGTGAGTTAAATCTTACTCAACTCAAGTTGGTTTTCAAGTGAATAATATAGAGAGAAAGATGATGTATGAGCTTAAGTACTGTCAAAGATAAAAGATATATTTTCAGGAAAGTTTACACTTGAATTTTATCCCGGTTTGGCCCCTAGCCTACCTCCCATCCCCGGATACCTTTTATGTGCTTTAATCCACTAGTGATTCCTTCCTTTAACTAGGCGGAGAAGCCTTTGACTATGGGTAGGAGATATTACGGCAAGTACCTTCAAGCTAACTACCTCTCAACTCAGTTTGAGTACCTTTCTCAAATTAACTCGAACAGAATTGAGTAAAGTTTTTCGCATAGAGGAACTCAACTTCTAAATCAATGGTTCCTTTACAAATGATCATATTAGCTAGATTCTAAGCCAAATAAATTTGTCTATACAAACATATTGGAAATGGTTGTTTGCTTTTTTATTGCTTGATTTTGAATTTCGAATGTTATGATTACATTAGTAGAAGTTCGGCTTTTTAAAAATTCAAGGTGATTCACCAAGTTGTAAATGTTTGCTCCAGGCTTTATTTATAGTTATAGATTTTCAGAATTAGCCATTGTAAACTTCTCGTCTTAACTTTTCTCTTCAAAATCTCTTTTCTTCATAGCTTTGAAATCTATCCATTTGAAATAAATTTGAGGATGTTTAGAGATAGCGATTTCAAATGTTGTGGCATGAGATTAATCTATTAATCTATTTCTCATCAAAGACTCATTTATCTTCAAGAAATGTAGTTGAGAGAGGTGCGCAAGATGCAATGTGGCTAACTAAGATTATATGCTTTTGTTGAAGTTGCAGTTGGCGTGGCGATGCTAGAAAATGGTGAATTTCAAAAGATACCTTTTTTATTTGGCCTTTATCAATGATATCCTAACAATATGTATAGATGCCTTTTGGTAGTGAGGACCACATAAATATCCTTTTTATTTTTAGTGCCAAAATCTAAAAAGCAGTACAAAGGAATATTTTATCTTCACAAAATGATTAAACGCATAGGTGTAAAGTAGGTTAGCATTGCAAGAGTTAATCAGCTTATGATGAGTTATATCGCATCAATGTAAAAAAGACTAATCAGTCTTTGTTACTCTAAGCCTTAACTTAATTAAGCCTATGTCAAGCTAAGTTGTTTTCGTCAAAACAACCCCAAGTTAACTTACTTAATTAAAAGTTTACTTAATAGTTAATTAATTTCACTGTCCTAAGCAATTTGTTATCTCCAGAACCTAAGTACTATGAGTACTATTAACTTGGGTTCAACAATCTCCCCCATTTTGGAATAAATAATAAACTAGGTAGTAGAATAAATTAATAAAGTAAGAGTTTATGATTATAGGAATATCTGATAAGTGATGTAAGACTCCCCCATGCTGAGTGAACTTCCTTAAGCAGCATAGACTCCACCATGCTGAGTGGATTTCTTTTAGTCAACATCAGCTCCACCATACTTATAGAACTTTTTCTTTGATTTGGGACTTGTCTTATTAAGCTTTTCCTTTCCTAGTGGTCTTAGTTGATTCCTGCAATAGTTATAACTTATGCAAAACCAACGATTGTAATATATAAGTTAAGAAGCTCTTAACTTAGAGAATTTGCAATTTTTTTTATAGATAACTCAGTATGTACACTAGTTGTGTCTTATACTTAGTTTTACATTCTGTGCTATTACAAAATTTTCTAATCTACACATCTATCTATCTCCTTTTCTTGGGATTACCTCTTCCCCTTAGAGTAGATGATTATCCTGATGTGCCTCCTCTTGGTTGGTTTCGCAGCTTCTGTTACTCTAGTGGATTTTGTGGCCTTATCATAAGATGTGCCTTCTATTTTTAGATCATGTTACACGCATCATCAGCCACCTTCTCTCCCTTTGTTAACTTTTCCACCACCTACTGTTTCACACAGACATTTAAGGAGTCGATAACGTGAGTGAACATCTCCTTTTTTTCAACTAGAGTTGGCTAAATCACATTGACAAGCTACTCCCTATCAAGAGAAGATAAGACCTCTTGACTTTTTAGCTCTTGTAGCAATAAATGAGAGCACTAGGTGAGATGAGCAATGCAATTGAAGCCTTTACACATAAACTTTTAAAAGCATTGTAGTATACCTCTGATTCTATAGTAGACAGCGCAGTCTTCAATTTGGCCTCAATGTCAACAGCTCTTGAACACATAGCATTGATGCTCTTTTCAGTGAAGACTATCTCCTTTGTGTCTTCAATCCTAGTATCCATAAGCAATTGAAATTTATCTTGAAGCTAATTGATTCTGTCTACTAGGACATTCCATTTTTTTATGAACAATTAATCCATTTTCAGGGTCCACTAAGTCACATGATTTTGGAAATAGTTTTCCCATAACAGAGATAAACGTCCTTTGAGAGTCATTTACAGCATCATCTGTATTTTCCTTAACAGTTTCACATGTTGCATTGAATTTATAATCTAGCTCATTAAAGTTAAGTGTAGGCTTCTCCACTTTCTTCACAATATCATCTACATTTTTATCATATGCAATCATTATTTTAGATATCTTCTTCATGGTGTTGCAAGAGATATCATTATTTTGTCAAGCTTAGCCAAAATTTCTTTGAGAAGCTTATTTGTGATGGTCTTTATAGATGCTTTCTCTTTTCCAAATTTGTGAATCTAAAATGTCTAAGCTATCATCACTTTATTGATACTACTGAGTTGAATAGAAGCAGTATCAATGCTACTCTTCACCTTTCATGCCACTGCATTGGCTATGATATTTGAGGTTGGAATAGATGAGATAAAAGCATTCAATTGAGTTGCAGAATTAGTCAAGCCATTAAGGATCAACGACATTTTATCCACCAGACTCTTTGCTCTCTCCTTAGCTAAGTGATTGTGGATTGTGAAAAAACTCCCCTGAATCTTTTCAAACTCTTCATAGTAAATTGATTCCGAGGGAAAGCTTGAATGTGCATCATATTTGGAAGCGAGGCCTTCTTTTTCCTTATCGATTCTATTAATTCTTTTGATAGTAGCACTTATCTAACTACTGTATCTAACTTAGTATTGGTTTTGAGAGTAGGGTATTTAGCCCTTGTAAGCTCTCTAATCCTTGCTAAGATGGATGTTTCATCAAAATCCTCTTGGACCTGATCACTACTAATAAGCGTTGCTTCCTTGGTAATAAAATTTACCTTAGCACCACTTACTTCTATTATTTCCTCCTTAACGTAGTTCTCAATATGAGTAACTTCCTCAATCATAAGGATTGAGGGGTAGGAGTTTGGTTTGAAGAAAGGGTAGATATAGAAGTGGTATAAGGTGGAATTTGACTAGTTTGTACATTGGTTATTTTTGTTGAAGGAGGTAGAGAAACAATAATTGTTGTATTTACATTAGTGCAGACTTAGTTGGAGAAGGAATGATTGAAGCAGTTTGTGGAGGTGGTGAAGAAGGGTTTGCATTTTGTTAGAGAGAACTAGGTTGAGAAGTGGAAGGAGTTGGATGTACAAAGGAATAAGGTATAGGATTTACTAGAAGAGATAGGGATAGGATTTTCATATGCTTATGGGGTTGGCTTCTTGATCCAAGGATGGATCAGCCTCAGGCAACTCAACTTGCTGAGTCAAAAGGGGGGATTTAGTATATTAATCAATTGATGCTGATTCCCCAAACACCGCTTGACTTATCTCTTCGATTTCTTCATCACTCACTACAAGTTGCAAGTTCTCTTAGTCTTGGTAGAGGCACTCCTCTTCTTTTGAACTCCTTTTATTTTCTTCTCAACTTGCTTAATCATTATTTTTTATTCAAGATTTCAAGAATAAAACATCCTTTTTTATCTCCCTTAAGCCTTGAGAGAGTTTTGTTGCAGTCATTTGTTGGACTTTGCAACAAATTCTAGGTTGGGAGGTGGAAGAGTAGATTTAGCAGCTTCTGCTTCTTTTGTTGCCTTTTTGGCCTTTGCCTCAGCCTCTCTTTTTGCCTTGGTCTTTAACTTGATTTTATTCTTAGCTATGCTTTGGCAAACACAACTGCTACCTTTCTTTTAACTAGGCTTGCTTTCTTTTTGGTGCATCCTCCTATACTACTAGGCTCACAGTGATCTTAGCCTTCATTAAATGATCCTAGAGAGGGAGCTCATCCCCACTCCCTTCACTAGACTACTCTTCAACTTCATCGATTTTAGAGTTTTCATCTTCCTTTAGCACAATCTCTAGAATAATTGTTGGCGCAATATTTTCCTTCTTCAACTATCTTGGGCCTTGGTATACCTAGAGTGGAGCTTTGAAAACTTGAGCTCTTTAAAGTGCTTTAAGTCAAAGATTTTCCTCAACGGCAATGAATGATCTCCTCTTGCCCTTTCACAGCCTTGATTTTGAGGGCTTTTCACTATAACTGTGATGATAGTGAAACATTGTTGTTACCTTGGTGAGATGGTGAAGGATGAGCATTGACCAATTTAGTTGTTTTCCATTCACCAAATAATATTTCCCTCCAATCTCAATAGCGAGAATGTCATGAAACCCTTCAATAGTGTATAAGTTATTGTAGAAGCTGTGCATTATATCCTTAATAACTAGACCATCAAGGAGAAGAAATTTATGATATTTTGAAGCTTGATAACTCTTTGCAATATGTTTTTCTTGATTACTTCATTGTATTCTACTTCATAGACCGGTCCAAACTCTCTCTCATTAACACCACATCTCCCTTGGATAAGAACAGTCCCTTGTGGAAGAATGATCTTCTTTGTATCTCCATTAGTGTTAACAAGTATGTTCCTTTTGTATTTGTCTCTCAGGAAGAAATGATTTTCTTGTAGCTCGGATTCTTGGAAGGATTATTGTGGAGATGCCATTACAAATTACAGATTTGAGAAAATTGAGAAACTAGGGGTTTGAGAAAGCAAGGATGATTAAGCATCAAAAGCAAGTTCCTTCTCTCTCCAACCCACTTCCATCTTTTATAAGCTATGTACCCACAAAAGTTAAAGTGTCCTCTCCACAAGTCAAGATCAAAGTGAACGGTGAGATTGTACATGTGCTTAAACTGACTTATTAAAACACTATAATGTAGCCATAAACGGTTTAAATTTGAAAACCTTTCAATAAAGTGGTTTTCAACTTAAACCGTGACACTAAACTAACAGTGTAAACTTAAACAGAGTAAATACATGTTACCTCAACTAGCTCAACACAATTTTGATCTAGCTTTAGACACTTGGCCCTTTTTCTATGATTTTCATCAAATTGGATTTGCCATGCCAATTAGCTCTATGAGAATGTTAAATTGCTCCTTTGCTAAAGGCTTAGTGAAAATGTCTACACACTGCTTCTCTAAAGGAACATATTCTAATTTGACATCTCATTTTAGCACATGATCCCTTAAGAAGTGATGTCTTACATTGACATGCTTCATCCTACCATGTTGAACTAGATTCTTGGATAGGTCAATTGCGCTCTTGTTATCACACATAACTTCCAAGAATTTAGACTTTATACCATAATCCTCCAGTTGCTTCTTGATCCATATAAATTGTACAACACAACTTCCTACTGTCATGTACTCAACTTTTAATGTACTTAGTGCAACAAAATTTTGCTTCTTGATATACCAAGAAACAAAGCATTCTCCAAGGAAATTACATCCACTAGTAGTGCTTTTCCTATCAAGGTTATCCCTTTCATAATCTGCATTTGTGTATCCTCTTAGAGTGAAATCTGAGCTATTTAGATACCACATTTGTGGCGCGTTCAATGATGATGGCTTTTCATGATTTATTTCTTGAATTTCACAATTTTCGATTGTCAAACGATCTTCAAATGGGAGCTCTCCTCGTAAAACATAACCTTAGGTAGACACCATAAATAAATTAGACGGACATTAACTAGGTGTTTTGGAGCTCTAACTAAATATTTAGAGTCACAAATAATATTTCAGGCCCTAAATAAATATTTAGGACCATAAATGAATATTTAAACACCTTTAGAAATGACTTAAGGACTTAAATAAATATTTTAAATGCCTAAATAAATATTCAAATGTCTAAAATAAATTAGAAAAGTCCTTAATAATTAATGGAAAGAAATAAAAAAAATAATAAAATATAGCTTTTAATTAAAAAACCTGGGCGGACATGCCATGTCCACTCCAGGTGCACATACCATGCCTGCCGGGCGAATATGCCAGTCCACTAGGCGAACACGCCTCTTCTCCGGGCGGACATATAGTTTGGCGAGCGAACTAGGGAGTTCACCCAGTGGACCCAATGCCAGATTTTTTTCTAGTTAAATTGGAAACTTTTACGCGAAAGGAGGAAAAAATTTTACACAAGGATAGAAAATTTTAGAGAAGGAGGGCAAAAATAATTTTGGATTTTCTTAGCAAATCATTTAATTCTCTTTCATCATTTTTCTAATGTGTTTGGGTAATTTCTGGCCTAAAATCAAATAAGGTTTCAAATCCCATTGTTTTCAAACAAAAATTTTTACAAACGGAATCAAAACCAAAAAGAATGAGAAACACTCTTGGGTATTTTGCGAATTTGTCGACGTGGATTGGCAATAAAGGGTAAGCCTTTGAGTTCCTAGAGATGTTTGTTTCTTGTGTTTTGTGCTGTATTTCTTATTCGTTTTCTTTTCTTTTAAATTTTGCGACGAACCCGATTTTCGTCATCGACTTAGGTTTATTTGTTTATTCTTTTATTTTTATTCAAAGCATTTATTTATTTAGTTATTCATACGTTTATTTACTTGTTGGAGTTGTTTAATTAAATGCATGCTAGAATACCCCACTAAGGGAATTAAAATTATTCCTAGGTAACAGACCTCACCTTTTGTCATGCGATTATTTTCAATTAAAAATTGAAAAGATAGATCGAGACTAATATTGAAATTTTTTTTACAAGATAAATAATTTTCTAAATCATTTTATTTCTGACCAAAAGGCCACAAGCATCTTTCCAGTCTTAGAATATCACTCTAATCTAACAATTACTAATTGAGTGTTGTTTTGTCCACTAACCCCAATGTGCTATAAATTTTGCAAACCACTATGGATGCAGGATAGATGTATGATTAGGATTTTATTTTCTTTCAGGTATTGCAAATTCAAAATTTAAGTTATAGATTAGGTGAGTGGTTGTATCCCCCAAAAGGCTTGTAAATTATTATTTTACTTTTTAGAATTTATTTACTGCTTTCTATATTTATTTATTGCTTTTCACATGCACGCTAAATAAAATTATAAACTTGAAAATGGCTAAAGCTTGAATATGCATAATTAAGAAATGCGGTTTTCTATAGATGTAATATAATGTGATCCAATAAGAAGTAAGCAACTTATCCCAAACCCAAATCTCTATGTCTTAGTGGGGCCGTCCTCCAAAAGTTGAGTCTCACAGGAATTTAATTCTTCGAAGAGCTTATCCAGGTAGCGACTCTCACTGTGAGACAACGATTTCGGGTTTTAACAATTTAAAATATCTCAAATCATTTTCGCTTTCTATTATTAAACTATTGGGTCCCCGACCTAATACCATTTTATTTTCACAAAAACACCCCGGTGGATTGCGCCTATCACACATGCGCTCTCGGCCTATTGCATCTGTGTCACCCACACTTTGGTCCTTCCATAATAATTCTGCATCAATAGAACCTTGCAAATACCATAGAATTCTCTTAACAATTTTTAAGTGAGATTCTCTAGGGTCAAGTTGATATTGCACACAATAACATATAGAGTAATGAATATAAGACCTACTAGCAGCTAAGTAAAGAAGTGAGCCAATAATACCTCTGTAGAACTTATTATCTACAGACTTACCAGCCTCATCTTTACTCAAAATTGTGTCTGTGGCCATAAGAGTGGACATTTGTTTGAAATTCTCCATGTCAAACTTCTTCAGTTCTTTGGTGTATTTTGCTTGGCTAATGAAGATTCAATCTTCACTTTCCTTAATCTATAATCCGAGGAAAAAGTTGAGCTATTCTATCATTGACATTTTAAACTTACTCTTCATTTGCCTGCTGAATTATTTGTAAAGCCTTTCATCAGATGCTCCAAATATGATATCATCAACATATATTTGGATAAGCAACACATCTTTTTTCTTTCACTAGATGAATAGAGTTGTATCTGCTTTACCTCTTTCATAGCCTTTGCTAAGTACAAAGTTGGTCATCCTCTCATACCAAACATGGGTTGCTTGCTTTAATCCATACAAAGCTTTCTTCAATTTATAGACATGCTTTGGATTCTTCGCATCTTCAAATCCTGGAGGCTAGCGTGCATAAACTTCTTCTTGAATAAATCCATTTAGGAAAGCACCTTTAACATCCATATCTGAAATAGTACAACATGCAAAAGCGCATAGAATCCTAATTTCTTCAAGCCTAACTACCAGGGCATAAGTCTCGTTGTAATCAATCCCTTCTTGTTAATTACAGCCTTGCATAACAAGCTTGGCCTTATTTCTAACAACAATGTGATCTTCATCAAGTTTATTTTTGATAACCCATTTAGTACCGATGATTGATTTTCCTCCTGGCTTAGGAAATAGATCCCAAATATCATTCCGCTTAAATTGGTATAGTTCTTCTTGTATCATGATCATCCAATAGTCATCTCATTCTGCATCTTCAAATTTCTAAGGTTCAATCAATGAGATGAAAGCTAGATGGCTCATCATTTTGTTGAGGTATCTTTGCATCATGGCTAGATTAAGAAAATCCTCAACAATGCTCTCGATTGGGTGATTGTGATGAGTTATAATCTATATGGGTTATTGAGGCTGAGCTTGATTTTCTTAATTTAAGTCGATTGAAAGATCTTCATCAACTTTAACATCTTTAGTTTCTTGCTCTTTTGCTGGGTTCTGAAGCATAGGGAGTGGTATGTTGAGTTTATTTTCTACTTGGTTTACTCCTTCATATGCATTAGAGGGTTATCGACCTATATGATTATTAGTTTCATCAAAATCAACAAGCATAGATTCTTCTAAAAGATTGGTTCTTTTAATATACATTCAATATACCCTATTGTTAGTTGAGTAACCCAAAAAGATACCTTCATCAGCCTTCGGATCAAACTTACTTAGCTACTCCTTGGTACTCAAAATAAAAAACGTATTACCAAAGGATCTGAGATGACCAATCTTAGGCTTGCGCCCTCACCAAAGCTCATAGGGTGTTTTCTAAAAAATTTTGTAAATTAAAAACTGATTAAGGATATAACAGGTTGTGTAAGAGCTTCACCTTAAAAGCACTTTGGTACATTGTTATCACTCAACATGGATTAAGCCATCTCAACTATGGTTATGTTCTTCCTTTCTACAACCCCATTTTGTTAAGGCATATAAAGAGTAGAAAAATGGTGGTCAATACCATGCATTGAATAAAATTCTTCGAAATGAAAGATCTCGAATTCACATCCATATTACTCAGGATTCTATAGATTTTAATTCCTAGTTCATTCATTATTCAGTTGCTGAGTTTGATAAAAGGCACAAAGGTTTCATCTTTCCTACTCAGCAAGATTACCCATGTGAATCTCGTGAAGTCATCCACTACAACAAAGGAAAATCTCTTCCCTCATGTTCATAGGTTGAACAGGGCTAAAAAGATACAGGTGTAGGAGCTCCAATAGTCTCTTAGTTACTACATTGTTAATAGATCTAAATGACTTCCAAGCCTACTTACCAAGTTGATAAGCTGAGCAAAGCGTATCTTTTTCAAAGCTAATATTGGATAAACCCATAAAGAATTGACTTTTAGTTAATTTGGACAAAATGCTCATATTTATATGACCCAACCTTTTATGCTAAAGCCATGAGCTTTCCTCCATAGATACGAGCCAAACATTAGTGGAGCCAAGGGGATAAGTTAATCATATACAAATTATTAACTTGAGGAGAAAAGAGTATAATGGAATCAGTCTTACAATAAAAAATCACATAGCCTGCTGAGTCAAACGTAACTTTTATGCCTTTGTCACAAATCTGAGCTACGCTAAGCAAGTTAAACTTCAGTACTTTTATCAGAGATACCTCTTCGATTGAAGGAGAAACATCTACAATGATGCATCCAATAATCTTGCCTTTCTTGTTATCTACAAAGCTGAAACTCCCATTTCTTTTGTACTCCAATGATATGAACTACTATTCATCTCCTATCATATACCTCAAGCAATTACCATCCAAGTACCACATTCTTGTATCATCATCGGATCTCAAGCTCACCTGCAAAACAATTAAGTCTTTTTAGGTACCCATGCCTTTCGGTTGGGTCCTCTCTAATTAGCTGTGCTTTAGTTACTCTAGTTATACTTGTCATACTACATAACACAATCACATGTCCAGCATTCGCACAAAAGCCACAAGCCATTTTTGGTTTAGGTTGGCTTGCTTTCCTCTTTGGAGAAGATTTTATCTTCTTTTCATAGTTGCAAGTTTGGTTACTCGAAGTTGAGCTATTGGGTGGAGGAGGAACCTTTCTTTCTTCAATGGTGTAAGATCAGTAGTCAACTCGTATAATTTCTTAGTGAGATTGTTGTTATACCCCTCATGATACTCAACTTTTTTTTGAAAAAGTGGATATCAAGGTATAAAAAAGCAACAATGTCTTTTAGATCCTCACATCTCCTCACTAGTTCCTTAATGTTTTTTCTAGACCAATTGGTCAATTTTAGGTCTTCAAAGAGTAGCTGGGAGAACTCTTCAATTGACAAAGGGATTTCAGAATGTACCTCAACTTGGGAGCTTTTCCCTTTATTTCTCTTGGCATTTGAGTCAGCAGCGAAGTTATTACCATTTGAGGTTGATGCTGAGCTTTCACCTCTATCTCCATCAATTACCATCAAGAAAAGGTTGGTGGAATCAGTTGCTTCTTCATCAGATGATGAAGATTCTTCAAAGTCTCTCCATGTGGCTATAAGTACCTCATTTTTCAGCCCAAACTTCTTCTTAAATTTATCCTTTTTGGATTTAGGATTTGGCAATTGGATATGACCCTTTTCTCCATAATCGAAGCACTTGGTATCTTTGATGTATTCTTTCTTTTATCCTTCCTCATCTTCTTTTCTATGTTGAGTTGGCTTCTTCCCGCTGGGAAACTTCTTCTTGTTGAATCTCCCATCTTTCTTCATAAAGTATTTGAATTTTATAGTCAGTAACACCATTTATTCATCAGAATCTTCTTTAGTGCTTTCATCAAATGAATCAGATTTGAGAACAATTTCTCTGCTCTCCTTCTCCTTCCCCTTGCTTTTCTTAGAATCATCATCATATTTCCTCAAGGATATTTCTTGAGTTAGCAAGGTGCCTATGAACTCATCATAGCTATAGGTCTTCAAATCATGAGCCTCCTCGATAACGCTCTTCTTGGCATCCCACTCCTTAGAGAGACTTCTTAGGATCATCTTAACCATCTCTCAATGAAGTTCTTTTCTAATCTATTGATTTTGTTAATGATGTTAATGAACCTGGTATTCATGGATTAAATATCCTCAATGGTTCTCATCTGGAACAGTTCATACTCTGGATCATTAAGGTTATCTTGGTCTCTTTGACTTTGTTAGTCCCCTCATAGGTGACTTCCAACTTCCTCCATATCTCTTGTGCAGTCTCGCACCTTGAAACCTTGTTAAACTCAGACAAGTCTAATGCACAATGTAAGTAGTTGACTGATGTTGCATTCTCCTTGAGAAGCTTTAGGTGAGCGTCATCACAATCCTCTGGGTGAACAAGAACACATTCCCCTTTCCTCACAATGGTAGGAATTTGGTCTTGACTCAATGGCTAACCATGCTTGCATGCTCTATGATTTGATAAAATTTTTCATCCTATTTTTCCAAAATGAATAATGTTAGCCATCCAATAGTGGAGGTCTGGTAACAAACTTTCCTTCTTTAGGGTGGTTATCTATCCATGATTGGGTGTGTATGAGGGATTATTTATAAGTCATCGGATCTTTATATTCAAGAGTTGTTAATTCTTAAATACAACTTGTTGGTCTGCTTTAGCTTATATAATCATGTAGAGGGGGGTGAATGTTGATTTAACTTGTTCATTTTAGAATTTATAAATCTTTACCAAGTTATTTTAATGCATGCTGAAAGAAACATGTTGAGTGCAGGTTGAGGCTGAAACACAAACTACTCAGCTTGAGCTGACTTAATTTATGTGTAAACTATGCTGAGTAAAATCTTACTCAGCTTATTTTGGTTTTTAAGTGAATAATATAGAGAGAAAGATGATGTATGAGCGCAAGTACTATCAAAGATATAAGATATAGTTTAAGGAAAGTTTACTCTTGAATCATATCATGGTTTGGCCCCAAGTCTACCTCTAGTCACTGGATACCTTTTTCGAGCTTTCAATCCACTAGTGATTTCTTCCTTTAAATAGGCGGAAAAGCCTTTAATAGTGGGTAGGTGACATTACAGCAAGTACCTTTCAAGCGAATTACCTCTCAACTCAGTTTGAATACCCTTCTCAAACTGACTCACATAGAATTGAATAAAAGATTTTCACATAGAAGATATCAACTTATAAATCTTTGATTCCTTTACTATTGATCATCTTAGCTAGATTCTAAGCCTAATAAATTTCTCTCTACAAATAGATTGGAAATGGTTATTTTCTTTTTTTATTGCTTAATTCTGAATTTCAAATGTTGTGATGGCTTTAGCAGAAGTTCAACTTTTTAGAAATTCAAGGTGATTCACCAAGTTGTAAACATCTTCTCCATGCTCTATTTATAGTTGTAGAAATCTAGAAGTAGTTGTTGTAAACTTCTCGTCTTGACTTTGCTTTTCAAAATCTCTTCTCTTCACAACTTTGAAATATATTTATTTGAAACATATTTGAGGACATTTAGAGACAATGATTTTGAGTGTTGAGGCGCGAGATTAATCTGCTAACATATTACTCGTCAAAGACTCATTAATCTTCAAGCAATGCAATTAAGAGAGGTGTGCAACATGCAACATGGATATCTAAGATTGGAGGCTTTTGTTGACATTGTAGTTAGCGCGTCGATGTTGTAAAATGGTGAATGTCAGAAGATACCTTTTTGATTTTGCCTTTAGCGAAGATATCCCAACATTCTGTACTAACACCTTTTCGCTGTGAGGATCACATAAATATCCCTTTTATTTTCAGCGCTAATATGAAAAGCATCACAAAGGAATATTCTGTCTTCATAGAATCAATTTAACACATAGGTGCAAAGTAGGTTAGCATTGCAAGAGTTACTCAACTTATGCTGAGAAAAACTAACTAAAACTATTTAGCTTATGCTGAGCAATGTAACAAAGACTACTCAATTTTTGCTACTCTAAGCTCTAACTTAACTAAGGTTATGTCAAGCTGAGTTGTTTTCCTCGAAACAACCTCATGCTTACTTAATTAAGAGTTTACTTAGTACCTATTTAATTTGACTATTCTAAGTAATTTGTTATCTCTAAAACCTAAGTAGTGTAAAGTACTATTAACTTGGGTTCAACAAGGGAGAAAAACTATAACAAGTTTAGTTAAGGACTTGGAAAAGGTTTTTGAAATGATTCAGAAAGGGTTTCAAAAATTGTTTTAAAGAGGGATTTAAAAATTAGGCGTAATTTTCCTAAAGAATTTCTTCATTATCCTTGATTTGGAGAATATCTAATCTTATTTATAGTAAATAGACACCAATCGATCGACTCATGTTAACCCTAGTCAATCAACTGATGTTAGGCCATGTGTATTCGGTAGAATGATCCCAATGGATGCTAAGTCATTTTTAGGTCTAAAATTGTGTCACATGTACCAATTGATTGACTGATGTTAAGAGGTGAGTAGTTGGTTGGTTGATGTTTAGTGGTTAAGGTTTCTTGAATATTTACTATTCGATCGACTGGTATAAGCATGAGTTAATTGAATCACGTTTGTCGGTAAGGAATATGTACCAATCGATTGATTGGTATGGAGGATAAAAGGAGTTGATCGATTATTATAAGGATGAGTCGATCGATTATTGTTGAACTTGGGCTTTTTTGGCTCTCTTATTCCCTATGTTGGATAGGTTTCCTATGTTCCGGTTTAGAGAAGTGTCAGATATTATTACTTATAGAAAGGATATTAATATAGCATTAATGCCGGATGGGCCGTCCTTAGAGACTGCCCCTTGAGTACAATATTCAATCGTGAGAGAAATATTTCGTAGATGAAGTGAGTGCGATGAACCTGAAAATAGTTTTTGTGTGTATGAGCTATGAGATAAATTTTTCTTTAATCAATAAATTTGGAAAACAAAAATTTTGCCCCTTCGATTTAAGAACATTTATGGGGGATTTCAGAAAATGCACTTTTTTGCTAGGGAAGTGATATTCTATGAGAAAGACATTTATTGTTCCATAGCTCGGTATTATTTTGAAAATCTTTATAGTCCGCCTCTTTAAAACTTTTTAATGAAAATGAAATCAAATATCTGTTGTGGAGTTGTAGAAGTTTGAGCAAGTTTCCTTATCAAAGAAGTTTGATATTATCAACCAAATAAAGCATCTGATGGGGATATATTTCTGCGTAGGTTTTCTTGTCAAAGGAGTTTGGTAATATCAATGAAATAAAGCATCCATAGGAAATCACAAATTTTTTAATAGGTTTTCTCATCAAAGAGGTTTTGTACTGTTAACCAAATAAAGCATCCGCTGCGGATTATAAATATCTTAGCACATTTTCTCATTGATGGATTTAGGCACTATTAACTAAATAAAGAAAAAAAAATTATATTTCGAAAGTACCAATCAATCGAGTGATGTTTAGGAGGCATCAATCGATTGATCTTTTTATTTAACCGAGGTGGTTAAAGGCCTTATATGCGTTTTGGAAGAGGAGTCGATTGACGGGTCTTAAATTTTAAAATTGAACCACTAATGCTTACAGAGTCCTTTAATAACTGAATTAAGGATGAGTTTATCGAATGGTATAGGGGTAGTCAACCGATTGGTATTGAAATTCTATAAAAGGGCAACTTCAGAATCAAATTTCTACTTTCAGCCGAACTCTCCCCTTTTCCTCTAATTTCTCTACGCTTCCTTGCTAGAAATAGCCATGTTTTCTTCAATTCTCCTCTCATTTCTTCCTTATTTCTTCAATTAATATGTATATGAAAGTAAAGACCATCGAGGAGCTTGTTTTACAACTGTAGGAGATGATGATTGTACCGATTTATGGGGTGAAGGTCCGCATCCCTTATATTTCGATTTCCACAGGTTATAAACTCCCGAAGGGAAAGGCTTACTATAAAATCGGGAAGGCAATGTCGATTCTGCTAGTTATGGAGCCTATCACGCACTTGATCAACCACCTAGTACGTTTTTAGTTTTGGTTTTAGTGGATTTCTGCTTTGATTTTGTAGTAGAAGTATGTTTTAGGAACAAAAACTCAAACATGTCACAAGAATCCTTTTATGTGTTGTTTTGGTAAACTACTGATCAGATTTTAACAAAACTTGTTACCGAATGTTGTTGGTGTAATTTATGACATTCTATTTCTAGTTCATAGCTTAGGAATCGATTGACTGGTGTTGATAAACATCATTCTATGGAAAATTGTTTAGGGTAGCTGATCGACTAATCTTGATAACTTGCTTTTGTTGTCTAGTTTATCTATTTGTACCAATCGATGATTGGTTAGTACCTATCACAACCAAAAGGCACCTTTACCATCCTTAACATTCCTGCCACATTCTAACTGCTTTTGGGCATGCTTTGGATTCATGTTCTACACTTCATCAGAAAATCAAGTTAGTACATGAGGGGAACCTAGTCACCTAGGAAGCCGATGAAGAATCAATTGTGGCATCAACTAAAAAAGGAGATGGTGATGCTTTCAATATGAAAGTATCAATGTTGGGAAAAAGTTTGGGCAATGAATTTAAATGTACTTCATGGTTAGCAAAGTACATGTCTAAGAAAGGGTATAAGCTTAGCCAAGGTTTGGGATGCTTACTTTAACTAGTACTTTCGTTTCTTGATTTTCTTTCCTATGAAGACAAGAAAGGTTTAGGATTTGTAGCTAAGAAGCCACCCAAAAAGATGAGTTGGAATTCAGTGAACATGGTTTATGTCTAAAAGAGGCCTGAACAACCACCCTTCTTAGGAAAGTCTGAACCTAAGGAAATTGATGGAAAATAACATCCTGGAATGGAAATATTTGGTGATGTGCTTGAATTTGATAAGGGTGTTTTGTTACAAACATCTAAGAAGAGCCGCAAGTAAAAACCAATATCGCTATGAACCCATAAAGCTCGAAGATTCTGATGAAGCAGCTATCGTATCTCTCACCGCAACTTTCACTAGATTTGTAGTGAAACAAGGGGCAAAACAACATGACACCAGTAGTAAACCATAAATGGAAGCCTTCACCAAGTTCACCAAAGGTCTAACATGGGAAGAAAAAGAACTCAATGAAGATCAAAAGAAGAGGCTCTAAGAAGATTTGTCTAATTTGCTCATGGAAGACCTTCATACTGCTACCATCGTATCTTATGCTAAATCGAAAGATAAGGATGATGATGATTTTCATTTTTATTCAAATAATATGTTTGATGTGAACAATAAGGATATTTCAGCCAATTTATTAATAAAAAATAAGTTTTCTTATTTGTTTGATATCTCGCCTGACGGCACATTGTATTCATAAATCATATACATAATGTCTTTAACATACATGATGCTTTTGTGATTGAAATTAACTTGAATAAAATTGAAAACCCTGAAAATGGTATATATTGCAAATTACTTACCTCCTATAGAAAAGAGTGAAATAATAAAAATGTTAAAAAAGCACGTGATAGCATTTTCATAGTTTTACGAAGACATGCCAGGCGTCGACTATGAAATAGCCAAACACCACATTTTAACCGATCCAATATTCAAAGTAGTAAAAAAACAACTATGTAGGTTACGACCATAATGGGCAAAAAGGTTAAAGTCGAGATCTCAAAATAGATTAAAGCTAAAATTTTAGATTTTGTCGAATACCCAAATTGGGTAGCAAATGTAGTTCCACTAGCTAAGAATGATGGAAAGGTCTGAGTTTGTGTGGATTATTAAGATTTAATCAAATCCTCACCTAAGGATGACTTCCCTCTACCTCATATTGATGCTTTGATTGATATTACAACTAGAGCATCAATGTATTCTTGATGGATCGATTTTCAAAATATAATCACATTCTAATGGACATCATAGATAAAGTCAAGACAACCATCATCACCAAATGGGGAATATACAGTTATCGCTTCATGCCTTTTAGATTGAATTATGTGAGTGCCACCTACCAATGAGCAGTCTCCATTAGATTACTTGATCTGATAAACAAAGAGGATGAAGTTTATGTAGATGATAGTTGGTAAAAGCAGCTACCCAAGAAGAGCTGCTATCTTGGCATCAATGTGGGAAGAACCTCAAGCCAACCTAATGGGACCATTGATAATGCAGATATTGAGGTCCCCCAACTACTGAAAGACAGAAATTGTAGTGGTAGAAATGTCAGAAAATCCATGGTACACAAATATTGTCATATTTCTAAAAGTTGGCAGTATCCAGGTAGTGCAACTCAGTCGAATCGAACAACATTAAAAAGATTGGAAGTAGAGTTTAGATTAGTGGAAGGAATTATTTTTAAATGATGTGTCTAATGGAAAAAGAAGCCAGACAGGTCATGAGAAACCTTCATTCAAGGGGATCGTGTCACACATATGAACGGATTAGCTTTGGCAAGAAGATTCAGTGTTAGGGATACTTTTAGACAACTATGATAATTGACTATATCAATGAAGTAAAGAAATGCCATGAATGTCATATACATGGGGATATAATACATTTTACCACATGTGGAACTCCAAAATATATCTACTGCTTGGCCATTCTTAGCGTGGTGAACAGATATATTTGGTGAGATCCAGCCAATTTCAACAAGTGGACACAAATATATTGTGGTAGCAGTGGATTATTTCTCAAAATGGGTAGAAGGTGAGTCCTACACCAATATAACCGCCTAGAAAATGGCCAAGTTCATGGAGCACCAAGTTTTTTCTTGATATGGTCTCCTACATCACATCATCACAGACAATTTCAAGCAGATAGCAAAATTAATGGAAAAATATGGTCTTGAATACCATCATTCATCTCCCTAAATACCACAAGCTAATTTGGTAGTAGAGGCAACAAACAAAAGAATTAAGGAAATCTTATCAAAATGGTTATCACATACAGAGATTGGGTCGACAAGTTACTTTTTGCAGCTAAGTGATATAGGAACAACATTTGTACTCCCACAAATCAGATACCCTTCTCCTTTGTTTACGGCAAGGAAGTAAATTTACTAGAAAAAACAAAACTCCAATCATTGAGAGTAGCACTAGAAGCTCAGCTAAGCGAGACTTAATGGATAAAATCTAAATTTGAGTAGTTAAATTGTAGAGGAATAGTGATTGAGATCATAAGATCATTTTCAAATGTACAAATAATGCATGGCAAGAACATAGAACAATCGTATCAAGCCTCAAAATTAAAAGATACATGCAGGTGACTCGGTTCTCAAGCAATTGAAATAAGTAAATACGGACGCAAAGGGGAAGTTTCGTCCAAATTTGGAAGGCTCATCTGTAGTTAAAAATGTCCTAGGAATACAAGCAATCAAGAACATGGATATGGATGGTAATGAGTTTGTTAAACCCATCAATATTGACAGACTCAAATGCTACCATGTGTAACAAAAATATAAGAAAAGTAAAGAAGAAAAGCTTGCCAATTTGAAAACTTGAAAAGTGCAGATTGGCAAAAATTAAACCTTTGTGAGTGTTTCGGGCAAAAACAGCGAGAGAAGCTAGCTATACAACTCTCGCGAGGTAGTTAGTGATAAGAGACATTTTGATTACAATAATTAACAATTAGTTGTAATCGATTTAATATCAATCAATAAAAAACATCATTTATTCTAAATTATGTAGAAAATCTGAGTAAAGAAGTGAAAAATCTAATAGACTGAAAAAATTCAAGTTTATGCATAGGTTGAATAAGTCTACCAAATTTAAAACCTGAAAAATCTAATAGACTGAAAAAATTCAAGTTTATGCATAGGTTGAATAAGTCTACCAAATTTAAAACCCGAAAGAGAGGTCCATGCAAAAATTAAGACATAATGCTTCGATAGGTTAAGAGTAACTCCATATGCAAAAATTAGAACTAAAATACTCAATCAAACAAAGAAAGTTCACACAACATCATTTAAGTTGTCTTTAAATTCATGACACTCTCTAAGTTTGTCTTTGATACGTAAGTCATCATCATCACAAGCATCTTCTCCTTGCAGCAGTATGAACCGGTCCAACACCCCTATCATGGTATTACCAGTCGATAGTGGTAAGCAATTTCTCCTCTTAAGTAGCCAAGATCTATATAACAGCAATCCACTTCTTGAAATAATCATCAGTTTGCACACTCCTTTAAGAGTTGTAATTAGAACAGCGAAAGAAGTGGCATTGGCCCACTTTTAAGCAATGAAACCTGACCATTCGGAATTGTAAGTAGTAAGCTCATTGTTACATAAAGGCAGTAGGGACATTATGGACCTCTCAATATTATCTGCATAATTGGGAAGGAGAATAAGAAGTAACCATCTAGAGCCCAGGCCACTACACTCCTCAAAAACATACCTCCTTATTTGCATCATTGATATCCCACCAGGGGCAAACCCAACGTTTCCGCTCCTCATAATATGTCTGCAAAATAAGGATCCAATCAGCCAACTTCAAAATACGATGACCAGAAGTAGTGGTAGCTCTAACTGCATAACGACATGGATTATATTTCTCAACATTCCTCGGATGGAAAGTCCATCCCCACTTCTTCAAATCCTCATGTGATTCAGATCATGTCAGTGTTATAACTAAATAAGCGATTAACTTGAAATTTATAAGTTGAGGTCTTGAAGGAGTGTGAATTGGTCTCCAATCAAATCAAAGTCTGATGAATTAGCATCTAAGTGAATGAGAGTGTCAGCTAGAGCAAGGGTAGCTGGTGATGATCCTTTAACCATTTGAGATATGACTGAAAGCAAGCATAAAGGAGCAATAATATAACCGACCCCACATATGTATTGACTCATCAAAATGACTGCAATCATGTAGGGCCAAGCTACATGTGTCCTAGGGATAGACATATACCATTGCAAAACCTTCTATAGTAAGAAATTAGCTGGCTCTATGTATGAGAAAGAAATCTATCAGTATAATCAAAATTGAAGAACCTTTTCAAGTTAGCAACTAATCCAAAGATGAACTTAGGAATGACAAGCTCAACATGGCAAGGAGAAAAATTGTTGAGTATGGCATTGAACTCTTTAAACAAGGGGCATAATTCCATGTTCTTAAAACGGAAAACCATGTTTATGGGATCCCACAAAGTACAAACAGCTTGAAGTAATGCAAAATTTGTCGAACGATTGACATAGCACCTCAAGTTCCATAAATAAAATAAATTCCACTTAGCCCAATCTTTTGCCCAAATGAATGAGAAAATCTCAGAGTCGATCCCCATAAGTTGACATTGGAGGAAAAAACAAAAAAAAGAAGAAAAGGTTGTATGCTAATATCGATCACGGTACCGAATTCCTAATAGCGGTACCAGGTTTGATTTGAGATCATTTTTCTTTATACTATTACAATTCAGTCCAATCGATTGGGGTACCATGATTAATGGTTGGGTTTGTCAATTACAGAGCAAAATCAGAGAACTACAATTGAAATAAAGTAAGGTTTTTCATGTTGGTCTGCTTTAGCTTAAATAGCTTAAATAGTCAAGCAGAGGGGGTGAATGCGATTACTTGGTTCTTTTTAATATTTATAAAAATTGATTCCAAGTTAAGTTTTAGATGTGTGCTGAGTTAAATATGTTATGCACTTGGGTCTAAAACTATAAACTACTCAGTTGAGGTGATATAGTTTATCTTCAATCTGTGCTGAGTAACCAACTCGGCTTGGATTGGCTTTTCAAGCGAAATTGATAGAATAGAGAGATGATGAATGAGCAAAACACTACAAAGGCAATAAAAAGTTTAAGAAAGATTACACCTAAGATTTTATCCTGGTTCATCCCCTAGCCTACCTCTAGTCCTCAGATTCCTTTCCGAGCTTTAATCCAATAGTGATTTCTTTCCTTCCTTAGGCGAAGAAGCCTTTACAGCAGGTAGATCGATTATAGAAAGTACCTTTCTTTCTAACTACCACTCAAACTCAGTTTAGGTACCCATCCTAAACTGACTCAAAGATTTTAATCGAAAGATTGTGAACGAAGGAGTTTAAAATATGAAATGCGTTGAATCATTTTACAATGAATAAGCTTAGCTAAATTGTTTTCTCTCTATTACAAACAGATGGGAAATTGAGTGTTTACTTTAGATTGCTTGAAATTTGAATTTCTGAATGTTGGGATTTTTTGGACATTATATTCAGCTCTTAAGAAATTTAATGTAATTCACCAAGTTTGAACGTTTACTTTAGTCTAGAAGAGTTGGAAATAGTCGTTGCAAACTTCTCGTCCTGGCTTGATCTTCAATTTCTCTTCTCTTCACAGATTTTGAATATGCCCGTTTGAAATAGATTCCAAGAATTTTAGAGATAGAGAATTTGAATGTTGAAATATTTATCTAGTAATCTTGATGCGTTAAAAACTCGTTTCTTCAAGAAAATCTGTTTAGAGAGAGAGGAGCGCATATGCAACATGGAAGCTTGTGTTTGCAGATTTTTTGAAGTTGTGGAGGAGCACGAAGACACTGGAAAAAGGTGCTTGTCAGAAGATGCCTTTTTCCTTGGATGATAGCGAGGAATCACCAACATTCCATACTGACAACTTTTAGTTGTTAGGACCATTTGAATATTATTTTTTATTTCAGCGCTTTTTACTTGAAAAGCATCAAAGGAATATTTTATCTCTCACAAATAGAGTTAAATGTACAAGTTTCATATAATTTCCAAGTGTCAAAAAAATTACTCATCTTCGTTGAGTTAATATATCATAAACTACGTAATACTCAGTTTATCTCAGCTTTCCTTACTCTAAGCCACAACTTAATCAAAACTCAGTAAACTGAGTTATTTTTCCTTATATAAACTCAAATAAACTTGTTTAATTAAGATTCTAATTAGTACTTCATTAATTTCACTATCCTAGATAGTTTGTTATTTCCAAAATATTTTAAATATTATGAAGTACTATTGACTTGGGTTCAATAATCTCTCCCATTTTCTAACAGATAATAAACAAGGTAGTAGAATAAATTAATTAAATAAATAGTTTATAAATATAAAGATACCTGATGAGTGATGTAAGACTCCCCCATGCTGAGTGAACTCCCTAGTTAGTAAAGACTCCCCCATACAGAGTAGATTTTCTTCAATCAGCATAAATTCCCCCGTACTTAAAGAATTTTTCTTTAACTTGGGACTTTTTCTTACTCAGCTTCTCCTTGAAGTTGGTCTTAGTTAATTCCTGCAATAGTTATTACACAGAAGTAGCAAATATATGTAACAAGTTAAGAAGTTCTTAACTTAGATATAATAAACTTGTAATTTTCCTTGACAAAACTTAGTCATCACACAAATTATATCCTATACTAAGTAATTACAAACTAAAGCACTATTACAAGTTTTTCTATGCTATAACTATCTATGGATGAACTTATGAGCTACCACCGTTTGAGTATTGTTGATAGTGATGTTGAGGTTGCTGATGTTGTTGTTATTGATGTTGTTGAGGGGAATGTTGCGGCCTTGAAGAAATTCTTGATCTATGGTGCTTGGCTGCTTTATGAGAATCTTCAACTACTCTCTCTCCCTTTGATATCTATTCCGTAACAATATGTTCGAGACAGGCATTGAAGAAGTCAATTACAGCTTGAAAATTCTCTTGCTTCCCTAAACTAGCTGTTGAAATCTCTTGCTCAAGCTGCTTTTTTCCTTTCAACGATAAAATCTCTTGATCATTCATCTCTTGTTGTAGCTAATGATGACATCTGGGTAGATGAGCAATCTGATCGAAATCTTGGCAAGAAAACTATTGAAAGCGTTGCAAAAGACCTCTGAAATATGATGCAAATAGAGCTATCTTCAGTCATGTCAACAATCAATGGACAAATTACATTGATATTTTTATTAGTGAATTCAATGTCCCTTGCATCATGTAATTAGTAGTCACCAACTGATCTACATTCCTTGAAGTTCATGAAGATGATCGTTTAGGGCATTCAACTTCTTGTGCATAGTGAGATCTCTATCGAGATAGATGAACTCAGTAGGCTCAGGAAATAGTTTATCCATCGCTTCAAGTAAGGCTTTTTGTGTTTTCTTCATAGAATCAAAAGTATTTTTCTTTATTAATGTGTAAGTTGAGTCGAGCTTATCTCCAAGTGAATCTATGTTAAGCACATACTTTTCCATATTCTTGACAGCCTCACTAACTAACTTCACAACCCTATCAACCTTATTGTCATAGGCAACCATCAGTTTAGACATCTTTTCTATTAGATCTCAAATGTTATGCCTAATATCTTTATTCACATCCAACTACTTGGATAATTTGTTGATCTTACAATCTATGCTAGCCTTTATTTTGGCTTGTTCTTCATCAAACTTATGAAACTATGTAGTTTGAGTTGCATTCAAACTACTTAGTTATTCTGCAACAGCATCTATATTACCCAACACTTTTCATGCTGCTGTGTTTGCAATCACAATTGAAGTTGGGATATAAGATGCGGCAACATTGAGGTGAGTTGCAGAGTTAGTTTGCCTTATTATAATCAAGGATATCTTGTCCACTAAGCTCTTTGCGCTTACCTTTTTCAGATGGTTCCTTATTATGAATAAGCTCCCTTGGATCTTCTCGAATTCTTCAAAGTAGATGGACTCAGAAGCGATGCTGTAAAGCTCATCGAACTCAGGAGGCCTAGTTTTCTTTTTAGCAGAAAATTCCATCAATTCTTATGCTAATAGCACTTGGCTTACTACACCATCCAATTCAGCTTCATTTTTTAGAGTTGGGAAGTTGCCTAGGCAACTTCCTCATCTACTTTTCCATTCTAAGCCAAGTTCTCAGCTTTAGGAACTTCTCTTCTCATAGGGATTATAGGGGTAGAGAATGGGCTTGAAGAAAGGTTAGGTTTGATTTGTACAGTTAAAATAGAAGGAATAGAGGTAGTTTTAGATTTTACAAGGGAAGGAATGAGCAAAGCTTGAGTTTTTGGAGCTGGTGAAGAATGGGTGGTCTTTTCTTGGGAGGAATTTGTTGTAGCAGAGATGAGAATAGGGGAATTTACAGAAGAATTGGATATTTCTGGATTTACAGAAGGATTTTGGTCAAGATTTACAAAAGAATTGAGGGAAGGAGTTGGTGTTGGTTGGCAATTTTATCCAAGGATGTGTTAGCTTAAGGTAACTCAGCTTGAGTTGGAAGTGACTTAGTCTACTGATTGAGAAGAGGTTTTAGGATGTACTTACCAGGAAGAGTAGATTCTACCTGGTGTATGACCTCCATGTCATCATCATCCTCCTCGCTACTCAAGATTTGGACATTTCTACTTGAGTGAGGTTTGGCAGTTCTCTTTCTTTGAATGCCTTTTACTTGGACATTACTATCTCCACTTCCTTAGCAGCTCTATGACTTATTGTTTGATTGTCCTCCATCGCTTTCTTGGAGCTTTCCTGTATAGCAGCTTCTCTAACCTCTTCAAAATTTGTACTTCTTCTAACGTAGACCCTCACTCAACTCCCTAGCAGACATATTCTTTATTTTCTCCATGAATCTGAGGAGGAGAGAGCGAAGATTTAGTGGCTAATGATGCTTCTTCTTCTTCTTTTTGCTTCGCCGAAGCTTCCCTCTAAGCACGAGTTTTTAGCTTTATCTTATTTTTGGCTTTAACTTGAGTTAGGGCAGGCGCATCTCCTGCCCATGCTTTTGTTGGGCTTTCTCTTACTCTTTAAACCCCAATCTTCACCTTTGGACTAGATGGAGTAGAAACATTTAAAACTTGCTCTAGCTGAGTAGATAGAAGAACATCATCAACGGTTTCCCCATTAGACCCTTCGTAGTCCACCGTAAATGGGTCTTCATCCTTCTTGCATACATTTGCAGGGAACATAGTTGGTTCCACTTTCACCTCCTTCACCTTAAATCCTAGACCTTGGCATATCTAGTGTAAACTTACTTTTTCTTCAATTTGTTAAAGTAATTGAAGTCCAAGGTTTTCTTTAATGGGATAATTATTTCTCCTGATCCGTTGATGAAGGTATAGATGACTATTCTAGTAGCATTCATGATGGTGGTAATCAAGTACCCATAATGGTATACGGTAGTAACCTTGGTCTAAGTGATGAAGATCATCACTAGCCAATTTAGTTGTTTCCCCCCTACCATATGGTAGACTATGCATCTTTTAAAGTAAGTGCAGCTACATAGAGATCTAGTCTTTGGTAACATTAATTTGACTAACATTTCATGGCATGCCCTTGCCTCCCAGCTCATGCTAGAAGTAGAAATTTCTCTAAACCCATAATCAGCCAGAAGTTCCCAATCTTCAAGAACAACCACTATCTCTTCATCTCCATTTCTTCTCAGCTTTGTGTGTTTTAATGGCATGTTGAGGAGGCTGCCAATCAGCTTTACATAGATTAAGAATTAAGTATTAGCAATATCTACCATCAGAACGTCATTAAATCCCTCGATTGAGTAGCAATTGATATAGATTTTTCTGATCAACTCCATGATGGCTGGGGCGTCCAAGAGAAGAAATTGGCTAAGGTTCCACTTCCTAATAACCCTATGCATGGTTTTATTTTTCAATAATCCATTGTAATTAACCTCAAACACTGGTCCAAACTCTTGGTCTTTTTGCTAGTTTAACTTGGTGAACCTTGTTCTATGAGGCAAGATAACATTCTCTGTTGTTCCAACAATGTGCACAAATATGTTTATCTTTAAAATGCTCTAAAAGATAAGAGTTTCTTAGTGTTCGCCATTTGTAGAAAAAGAGAATTGAGAGAAAAGAGATTGGGGTTCTTTGTACAATTTTCTTAAGAGTTCAAATTTGCAAGTAACCTTCTCTCTCTAGCAAATTGTTCCTTTTATAGCCTCTTCAACTGCAATATGATATGTGGCCAAGATCAAATATAAATAGTGAGATGAGCAAGGATTTAACTAACTTAATGAAATGGTGTAGTCTTAATTTTAGATGGTTCCAATTCAAAGCATCCTTTCAATAAAGTAGCTTTTGAGTTTCAATCACGAAAACTGAATAAATAACGTTACATTAAAAAGCTAACGAGGTTAAATACATATAACCTCATTCAGTTGAGTTGAGACTTAATTTTCAACACTTAGCCATTTTTCTGGAATTTTTCTTCACATGGGGTTCGCCATTCCAATAAGCTCCTTAAGAATATTGAATTTCTCCTTTGCTAACGGTTTGGTGAAAATGTCAGCTCATTGTTCTTGTGAATGAACATACTCTAATTTGACATCTCCCCTTAGTACATGATCCCTTATTAAGTGATGTTTAATATTAACATGCTTCATCCTGCCATATTAAACTGAATTCTTGGATAGGTCAATTGCGCTCTTATTATCACACATAATTTTGAGGCATTTTGACTTTATAACATAATCCTCCAGTTGCTGCTTGATCCATAGTAGTTGTGCTATGCAACTTCCTACCGCCATGTACTTAGCTTCATCTGTACTCAGTGCAATAAAAGTTTGCTTCTTGTTGTACCATGAGACAAGGCATCCTCCCACGAAATGGCATCCTCCTGTGGTGCATTTAATATTGAGCTCTTGTCTCTTCCATAATCCACATCTATGAATCCTTTAGGAGTGAAATCCGAGCTATTGGGATAAGACGAACTTGCATAAATTGAACCTTTCGTAATGGAGAATTATCTTACAAGTTGCTCAGTGAGATTCTAGGGGTCAGCTTGATAACGTGCGTAATAGCATGCAGAGTATTGAATATCAGGTCTACTAGCTATTAAGTAAAGGAGAGAACCAATAATTCCTTAGTAAAACTTACTATGAACAGGCTTACCAACTTCATCCTTAATCAAGATTGTATTAGTGGCCATAGAAGTGGACATTGGCTTCGAATGCTTCATATAAAACTTCTTTCAGACTTATCAAATTTACTTTGCTTGGCTAATGAATAATCCATCTTCACTTTGCTTAGTTTGCAATCCGAGGAAAAAGTTGAGCTCTCCCATCATTGACATTTCAAACTCACTCTTCATTTGGTTGTTAAACTCCTTACAAAGCTTCTCATCGGTTGCTCCAAAGATGAGATCATCCACTTAGATTTAGATAATCAACACATCTTCCTTCTTATGCCTGATAAATAGAGTCATATCTTTTTTCCCTCTTTCATAGCATTTGCTGAGTAGGAAGTTAGTCAACCTTTCATACCAAGCACAAGGTGTTTGCTTCAATCCGTAGATAGCTTTCTTCAGTTTGAAGACATACTCAGGATTCTTCGCATCTTCATATGAGATGCAAAAGCACATAGGATCCTAATTGCTTCAATCCAAGTTATAGGAGTGTAAGTCTCATCATAGTCTATGCCTTCTTGCTGGCTGTAGTCTTGAGCAACAGGTCTGGCCTTGTTCCTGAGAATAACGCCATCTTCATCAAGCTTTTTCTTAAAAACTCATTTGGTGTTGATGATCAATTTTCCTTTAGGCTTAGGAACTAGAACCCAAAAATTATTATGCTTGAACTGATTTAATTCCTCTTGCATCATGGTCATCCAGTAGTCATCTCCTTCGACATCTTTAAACTTCTTGTCAATCAATGAGATGAAAGCTCGATGGCTCATCATCCAGCTGAGCTGACCTCACATCATTACTAGATTATGAACATCATCTACAATACTTTCAAGTGGGTGATTACGATGAGTTTTAATCTCTCTTTGAAGACTCGGATCTACAATGGGATTCTTTGCACTAGGTTGTTGAGATTGAGGTTTATCTTCTTCTTCATTGAAGTTGATTGAGAGATCTTCGTCAGCTTTAACTTTATCAGCTCTTGGCTCTTGTGTTGGGTTGGGAAGCACAAAGAGTGTTATACTGAGTTGATTCCCTTTCTTGTTTACTCCTTCATCTTCATCAAATGGTTGTCTATCTACATTGTTAGTTTCACCGAAATCAACATGTATAGACTCCACTATTAAGCCGATTCTCTTAATATGTATTCTATATGTCGTATTGTTAGTCGAGTAACCCAGAAAGATACATTCATTAGCCTTTTGATCAAACTTACCTAGCTGCTCCTTGGTATTAAGAATAAACACCTAAAGCCAAAAGATTAGAGATGGTCAATCTTAGGCTTGTACCCTCGCCAAAGCTCATATGGTGTCTTCTCAAGAATAAGGCGAATTAAAACCCGATTCAAGATATAACAGGTTGTGTTAATAGCTTCTCCTTAAAAGTACTTTGGTAGATTATTATTACTCAACATGGATCAAGCCATTTCAACTATGGTTCTGTTCTTCCTTTCAATAACCCCATTTTGTTGAGGTGTATAAAGAGTAGAAAAGTTATGGTTAATACCATGCGCTGAACAAAATTCTTCGAAATGAAAGATCTTGAATTCACGTCCATGTTCACTTCGGATTCTACTAATTTTAGTTCTTATTTTGTTCATTATCTGGTTATTAAGTTAATAAAAATACTCAAAGGTTTCATCATTGCTACTCAACAAGATTACCCAAGTGAATATCGTTAAGTCATCCATTGCCACCAATGAGAATCTTTCTCCGCCCATGCTCATAGATTGAACAGGACCAAATAGATCAAGGTGGAGGAGCTCGAACGGTCTCTCAGTTACTATATTGTTTACAGACCTAAATGAATTTTTAACTTGCTTACCAAGCTGAGCAAAGCTTATCTTTCTCAAAGTTGATACTGGGTAAACCCACCAATAATTGCTTTCTGGCTAATTTGGATAGATTATTCATATTTATATGTCCCAACCTTCTATGCCAATGCTACGAATTATCCTCCTTAGATACTAGATAAATATTAGTGGAGCCTAGGGATAAATCAATCACATACACATTATTAATTCTAGGAGCAAAGAGTATAGTTGAGTCAGTCTTATTGTCAGTAACTAAGCAACCTGTTGAGTCAAATGTAACCTTCGTGCTTTTGTCACAAAGCTGGGATACACTTAACAAGTTGACCTTAAGTCCATTGACAAGAGACACCTCTTCAATTGAAGGAGAAACACCAACAGTGCTACATCCAAGAATCTTGCCTTTTTGGTTATCTTTAAAGCTGACACTCACATATCTTTTGCTCTCAAATGAGATGAACTAGCTTCATCTCTTGTCATATGCCCAGAGCATCTGCTATCCAAATACCACAAACCACTATCATTAACAAATCTTAGGCTCACCTGCAAAATAGTTACATTTTCTTAAGTACTCATACTTTTGAGCAAGGTCCTTCTTTATTAGCAATGCTTAGGTTACTCCAGTCATACTCATCATAGTAACTATTTTTATACCTACAAATGATTGTGGCATGTATAACCTTCCCGTAAAGGCCACATGCGACTTTTGGTTTGGTTACTCAAAGATGGATAGTTAGTTGGAGGAGGAACTCGTTCCTTCTTTAAAGCTGTTATTTCGTCAGTCAGCTCATATAATTACTTAGTGAGCTTGTAGTTATGACATTCATGATATTCAGCTTTTTCTTAAAGAAAGTGGATATCAAGAAATAAGGAAGCAATTATTTCTTCTTAATCTTTACTTCTTCTCACTAGCTCTTTGATGTTTTTACCAAACTTATTAATCAGCTTCATCACATTAAAGAGTACCTGGGTGAACTCTTCTATTGACAAAGGGATTTCAGGATGTACCTCAGTTTGCAGATTTTTCCCTTTATTTCGCTCAGCTTTAGAGTTAGCAGCAGATGGATTGCTCTTTGAAGGAGATGTTGAGCTCTCGCCCATATAATTCTCAAACTCAATCAAGCAGAGATTGGTGAAGTCGATAGTAAGTGCCTCATTTTTCTACCCAAATTTCTTCTAAAGTATGTCTTTTTTGGATTCTAGGATAGCACGATTGAATATGACCCTTCTCGCCACAGTCAAAACATTTTATGTCCTTATTATGCTCCTTCATGGATCCTTCCTCAACTCCACATTGGTGTTGAGTTAGCTTGGTTTTGCTGGGAAACTTACTTTTGGTGAACTTCCCATCTTTCATCATAAAGCATTTGAATCTCCTCGTGAGAAGTGCCATTTGCTCATCTGCATCATCACTAATCGATTCTTCAGATGAATTAGCCTTAAGGATGATGGTTCTGCCCTCTTTCTCCTTGCCTTTACTCCTTTTGGAGTCATCAGTATATTTCCTCGGGGATATTTCCTAAGTTAGCAAGGTGCCTATAAACTCATCGTAGTTGTAGGTCTTAAGATCATGAGATTCCTTGATGGCTCTCTTCTTAACAACCCACTCAACAATGAGAATTCTGAGAATCTTCTTCACCATCTCTTCTTCGGTGAATCCTTTACCCAATCTCTTCAGTTCATTAATGATATTAATGAATCTTGTATTCATGGATTGAATACCCTCGCTGGCGCCCATCAAGAACGGCTCATACTTGTGGAGTATGAGATTGATCTCTGACTCCTTAACTTTGTTATTGCATTCTCTTTGAGAAGCCTTATATCAGCATCATCATAATTTTCTAGGTCAACTGGAACACAAAAACCATCCCGCGCTATAGTGCAAATTTTGGGGCCTAGTTCTATTGCTAACCATGCTGGCATATTTTAGGATTGAATGAAATTTTTCATACGATTTTTCTAAAACGTGTAGTGTTGGCCATTGAATAGTGAAAGCCTTGTCACATGTATTCTGTCTTCAATAAGTGTTGCCTGCCCTAAGTCAAAACTAAAACTATTGTAAGCCATTTAGATCCTTAACTCTTAAATAGTGAGTCTAGAAGCTGAGCATTTGCTCTAATACCACTTGTTGGTCCTCTTTAGCTTAATTAATTGACCAGAGGGGGGTGAATACGATTACTTAATTCTTTTTAAGATTTATAAAAATTGATTCCAAGTTAAGTTTTAGATGCGTGCTGAGTTAAGTATGTTGTGCACTTGGGTCTAAAACTATAAACTAATCAACTGAGTTGATATAGTTTATCTTCAATATGTGCTAAGTAGCTTAGCTTGGATTGGTTTTTGAATCGAAACTGATAGAAAAGAGAGATGATGCATAAGTAAAACTCTAAGCTAATCTAATTTCTCTCTAATACAAATAGATGGGAAATTGAGTGTTTGCTTTAGAATGCTTGAAATTAAAATTTCTAAATGTTGAGATTGTTTGGGTAGTATTTTCAACTCTTAAGAAAATTGAGGTGATTCACTAAGTTTAAATGTCTGCTTTAGTCTTCTATTTAAACTTGGAAGAGCTAGAAGTAGCCATTGCAAACTTCACACCCTCACTTAGTGTGAACGGATGACACGAAGCGATGGGCCGAGAGCATGCTATAAATGAGAGGTGCAGTCTAGCGGGGTGTTTAAAGTGTACCAGGTCAGGGACCCAGAAGGTTTGGTTGAGAAAGTGAAAATGTTTTTTAGATTAGTCAATACCCGAATCCACCGTTTCTTAGTTCAGAATCACCACCTGGATTAGCTCTTCCGGGAATTAGAGTCCTGTGAGGCTTAACGTTCGGGGGACGGCCCACTAAGACATAGAGATTTGAGTTCGGGATAAGTTGATTATTTCTTATTGGATCACATTATATTACATCTATAGAAAAAATGTATTTCATAATTATGCATATTTGCACTTATGTCATTTTTTGAGTTATAATGTAGGATTTAAAGCTCATGTGGAAAGCAGTAAAACCAAACATAAAGTAGTAAAAAAATGTGGAAAAATAAATTAATAAATCACAAAACTCAAGGGATGCAACCACTCGCCTAATCTATTAATTACAATTCTCAAAAAATGATTGAAATTGCAATACTAGAAGGAAAATAAATCCTAGGCATACATCTAACCTGCATCTACAATGGTTAGCATAGGATATATCACAATATTTACACGTTTGATCAATTTAATTTCAACGAGGCCCGTGTGGCCTAATTAAAAACATCAATGATTGAAAATTCTTATTTTGAATAAAAATATTCATTTTTATTAACACATATGTTGGTCATTTCTTATTTGTGAAAATGATCGCATGGCAAAGTGTGAGGTCTAATATCCGGGAATCATTTTTATTCCCTTCGTGGGGGTACTCTAACATGTATTTTCATAAATAGAAAAGAAGAAGGATAAATATTACAACAATATTTACAAAGTAATAAAATAAAATAATCCCTAGGTCCACATTTAAAAAAGAAATTAAGAAAAATCAAGAAGCACGAAATAAGCGGCTATAGGAACTCAAAGGCTTACTCTTTCATCGTGAATCCTCTTTGCCTTATCCGTATGATCCCTATGAGTGTTCCTCATTCATTTTTTAGTTGTGTTTTTGTGGAAAATAAATGTTTATTAATCCAAAAGATAATCACACTCAGGTTCTAAATTTGTTTTAGACCTGAGAATGTCTGAGGATTTTTAAAAGAAGAAATAGATGGAAGTTGATTTGAAAATCTTGAAGTTTCAAAATCCAAAAATGTTTTGGATCCGAATTATTTGAAAGACAAATATTTTCTTGTTGCTGTTTCTGGTGAAAATAGAATTTTTCTCTGAAAATTTCGAGTCCTTCAATATTGAAATTTCCGCGAATATTTATAGACGAAAAATCCCGAGAATCCATAATGGAAATAAATTATGGCAAGGCTCGCCAGAAGTTCTGGCGAGTCTTGCCAGAAAGTCTGGCGAAGCTACCTCACCAAAAGTCCCCGATTCCGGTATTTTCAATTTTTTTTGTATTTTTTACTTTTTAATATTTTAATATTTTTAATTTTTTTTAAATATAATAGTTAATTTTTACCAAAATCAAATTTTCAAAGTCTTAAAAAATAATTTAAGTTCTTAAAATAAATTGGCGACGAGGAACATTCCCATTCGAAGATTTTCGGATAATAGAAAATCGTGTGATTCGAGGATAAAAATCTCGAAAATCCATCATCATTGAACACGCGAGCTGGTACAAAATCCTGTGCTCACAGTTGCCCCTCGTGTGATAATTGCTTGTTGTATAACCAGTATGATCACACGAAATGGAGCTGAGGGATTGAGAATATACCTGACAGGTGTGGTTGGTGCCTTCTTGGCCCCCGATTGGTGATTACGTGGGTCTTCCTTTCTGACATCGTATCCTCACATGATTGTCCATTTCTTTTTTCGGAATCTCTTGGTGCTTGATGCCCCTTGCGAGCGGGTCGACCTTTTCCTTCTACGGCATCCCTATTATAGTCGGCAACCATTTTCTTCTTCGGCTACGATTATCGTGTGCCCCTTGAAGATAGGTGCCTGAATCTGTTTCAAAGGCGACCCCATATGAAGGGATATTTAACCGTTTCTTTCTTCTGTTGGCAGATGAGACTGTTCCTTTTTCAGTTATTGATATAACTGTTTCCTTCTTCGGTTGTATTTTGATTTTCCTTAGTATGATGTTGACTTGTTTCCTATGACAAATCAGAGAGAAGTATAATGTTAATACATTTTATGATAAATGTTTTAATTATTTGATTGAGTTTATGCGAAGCAAAAATTTTTGCCTCTACAATCAAAAAATTAAAACATGATGAATAAATGAGTTTAATGAAAATTGGGGGATGTCCTGAAGATCACTCCGTTGTTTTAGGAGGCTTTTGTGATTTAGCAAAGTTGCTTGAATTGGGCCTTGGTCTGCTAGAATTGACTTTAGGCATGAGTGAGTCATCATCCTTTTTGGTGTTCGTGGGTTCCTCAAGTGGAGGTGGAGTTCCTTGTTTACTGGGATGGAATTACCCTAATTTAGCATCATCTTTACCTGTAAATGACATGATGCAAATGTAATGTATGCATGATTTTATGCATGAAAAAATATTTATCATATGATGTATATTTGTCCATTGTAGGTGTTGTGGGCTTCATTCATTATCGAGCCTTCTCTTGTGTTGGTGTGGAGTTGCCCCTAGTATTTTTCTCTTTGGGATTCCATGGATGACTCCCTCAAAGTGACGACCATGGGTTTGTTGAATCAGATTCGAGTTCACAGCTTGGATCTTATTTGAGAGGGGTCTGAATGAGTCATTGATCACTTAGAAGCTATTTGCTTGAAGTATTTGGAGGTATAGGATGTCACATACCATTCCAAAGATGAGATGATGGTCTTGATATTTCTTTGGTTCTAATTTTTTCATAGACCGCCCTTATAGGTTTTCAATCTATCTAACCTTGTCTTAATTTTTGCTTGGACCACCCTTTCAGGTTTTCAATCCAGCAGACTCGTTTTTTTATTTCTTTTATTTTTACTTTTTCATTTTTTGGATGTTTTACTTGCTGTGTTCTACCATTGGCATGCAAGTAATCATGATAGGCATATGCATAAAGCTTCAAAAAAAAGATAATTCATTGATGAACTTAACAGGGGTATAAATGTTTCAAATGATTTGACTCCTGCCATCGGTTAGCCCTCTTAGGTTTTCTAACCATTGTGATTCTCTCGATGTCCTAAGTTTTTCCTAAGCTTCCCTTTTCGGGTTTTCAACTTAGCGGACTTTTTTTTCTATTTTGAAAAGGGGCCTTAATTTTTGCTCAATTAATAGAGTTTTAATTGACAGGCTAATTACAAATTTATTTTTTATTGGTACTACTTTTTACCGATTTATTTCTTTCACCTATGCATGATAGCAATGGTGCAAGACTTGGTTAATTTGGTAGATAGGCCGTTGTCCATGTCCATGACTTTAATTGTTGTCTCATTTAGTGTTTCTGATCAATTGGTTGGTGCTCATGCTGCTTTCGCTAGCTTAAGGTGTATTCGATGATGAATCTTGATCATCAACATTACTTTTCTAGTTCAATTGTTCTCCAACGATAGGTGATATGTTGGAGATCAGATCTGATAGCTTGATTCCATCTATGGTGAATGATTTTCATTCAATGACGTTCCTTCCACCATGTAGTGGTCGGCCCATAAGTGCTGGTGGGCTATGTGATGAAGTTGTTGATGTTTTCAACGATCTAACTCCTTTTTTATATCTTTGACCTCAATTTTCTTTTTTGACATTTTGGCCTCATTCTGGCTTAAATCATTTTGATCTTTGCGTGATTGATTTAATAGTTAGTGGACATTTCATGCTTGGAGATCTGTCTATCGATCTCACATCTTTGGTGAGGCAAATGATATCACGCATTGTCTAAGTACCTGTGTTTATCACTCACTTTCTCTCAAGAGTCAATTCATTTGAACTTATTGTAACTTTGTGGAATCCATTTATACCTTTGTGGAATCATGACATGATGTGTAACATGTGCTAAAAACATTATGTATATCCTTATGAGAAAGCGTGATGTCATTGATAGAATATCAAGCAAGTAAACAAAGTTCAATTTATTCAAAAATTCAAAAGCCTTGTTGGCGAAGTAGCTAAAAGCTAATTTATTACATCATCATCTTTCAGTGCTAATACCCCCTAGACACGTCCACGGATTCAAAATGCTCCATCCTATCCGCCTTCTCCAACACTTCTTGATAGCTCGAAAAGATATCTGACCCAAACTTGTTCATGTATGATGGCAATGCACCGTCCAGAAGCTTGCTTATCATCTCTGGTAGATTTAAGCGAGCTCGAAACCTGACCTATGTGGCCATCCAATGCGCCTAGTAGGATTTGAAGCTCTCACCCTGTTCTTGCCTTATAGCCTCCAGATGTTTGTTCTCCACTTTTCTATTGAATAGGTGTTGTTAGTACCACTTATCAAATAGAAAAATGATGATAACTGCAAGTATAAAGTTGCAATGTAGTTTTAAAAGATATTGATCCCATAGGGAAGGAATTTTGTTCTAAGGAACAACTAGAATTACAGAATAAAAGAAAATAAAATAAGTTGAAGGTTTTGAATGGTAGACTAATGAATAGACAGATGCATGAACAGATTAGAGAAGATGCAAAGCATATAGATGTTCCTTAAGAATAAGTATAGTGGAGTAAAATATGAATGGACAGATGCATGAACAGATTAGAGAAGATGCAAAGCATATAGATATTCCCTAAGAACAAGTATAGTGGAGTAAAATATGCAAAATAATCAAGAATGTTTTATGCACTAGATAACTTCAACAAACTTGGTTCTAGACGCCCAAATATCCT
>CATIWQ010398041.1:0-23506 GCA_949673415.1 Euphorbia schlechtendalii
TTATATAGAATTCCACTTTTGTTCATTTTACTTCCAAGATTTACCTAGTACTGCATTTGCATAAAAAACAACTACATACCACGTGAAATCTTTTATATGAAGTATAAAAATGACTTAAACTATAGTTTTTAATGTGTAAAAGTAATATGATAATAAGCGTAACTATACACTTATCACCTACAGTACAGGCCCACCGGCACAGCCTAGAAATTGAACTTATTGGACAAGGTAAGCCTGGTTTGGCTTGTGCAGCAACACACAGCCTGCACAAGCGGGTTGTGCGATCGGGTGGACCCATGAAGCTTGGAGCTCTGTGTGATTAGCCTATTTTGTGGAATGGGAAATCCCATCCCACATTTCTAAAATGGGGTGCATGTTGCTCCCCTTATCCCTCCCTATAAAAGTAGACATTCTCCTCCTTTATTTCGTACTTTAGCTTAGCCTTTCCTTCTAAGTTTTGACTTCTTTTTTCATGAGGATTATACGAGATCCTCCACAAGTTTCTCCTTTCTCAAGAATTCTTTTGACGGTTTATTCCTATTTTTGAAAAACCATTTTAATTATATTTTTGGGTTGGTCTATGAGCGGTCTAGCAGTTGCTTGTTTAGTAGCGAGTTCTTCCTCTACGTGAGGTTTTGGTCTATTAGGGTCCATGTGGACTAATCATAGAGGTTGTTATGGTTTGGAGGCTTGTGCTAACAAAGTGCTGTCCAATAGTTCTATGGGAGCTCCACACCAAATGAAAGGTACACATCAACTAGCAATGCTCTAATCTTAGATGCTCGGTTTCTTTTATTAAGTTTTATAAACCTATAAGCATCTGTTGAATGTTTCAATTTAGATTATGTCAATCATGCTATGCTTAGGAGATCTTTTAGGGTTAATCTTAAGTTTTTGAAATTCTATCATGCAAGTTCATATGTTCAATTATTGCCCTAATTAACCAACAATGACATCAGAGCCTACCTTATGCTATGCATGATTGAAGATAATATATTGAAATAATATTTTCTATGACTTGACTACAGTATGCTATCCAAGACTTAGGTTTCAATTCCTATTATTGAAAATGATGTGATAAGAAGATTAAGGTTTTGCTCAAACTTAGTCTAGGTGATTATCAAATAAATTAAGAATATTTTAGAACAAGTGTAAATTCTTTGAATTGAGAGTCGTCTAGTACTTCACTCGATTAAAAGAATGAAATCTTTGTTTCATAATTGTCTATTGTATAGTGAATCAAAGTGCCCATGGTTATTTTGGCAAGGATTGGACTTGGCTGCTCGTTTACTTAAAGGAGGGGTCTCTCCTACCTGGAAATCTCCATCGGTATTAGGTTTAAGCGTACCTAAGGGAATTTTATGACATACTTGATTTCTAGTATGGGAATTTGATTCTGCATATGGTTTTACATCTATGGTTTAAGTTGTTAGATTAAAACTTATAGACATAGGTGCAAGAACATAAACATGGACCTTTTTTGTTTTGCATGCTATGTGGAGTCTTAGCATAATGAAATTATTATGATTTACCAGTCTTGAGCATGTTCCCTTATATTAATAATTCTGAATAGCCTGGAAATATTATTATCATAATCATCCATTATATAAGTCCTAGATAAGGGGGAGACCAGCTGCACTAATAAATTCCCTAAAAGAATATTAAGGTGGTAAATTATCTTCCCATCATAAGTCGTGATATTGTTAACGGATGTAAGGACATGTACAACATGTTTTCCCTAAAATATATTTGGTCATGAGACTTGATGGGGTTAAAGCCTTGACCAAAATGGGTTAGTTGTCCATGTCAATGAAGATAATGTCGGATTGGAGACATATTTGAGGAGTCATACAATTAGGTACACACGTCTTAAAAAAGAGAACTCAAATGAACTAGCAGTTGCATGGAATGCTAATGGATGGGTTACAACCATGGTCGTTTGTTATGGCTTGACCTAATATAGCGAGGTTCATAATAGATTGGCTGTGGATGCTACCTACTAGGGAAAATTGGTTGGACTAGATTTCCCTATTTCAAAAAAGGGAATATTTGAATGTCGATAAAAATATTAGGACATACGTGTTCAATTAAAGACCTTATATTAAATGCATGTACATAGACTAATATGTAAACAATTTCTATCTTATATCTAGGTTGAATATGATACTCGTATTGATATCGTTCCTCTTGGAAACATTTATGCTATGTGTAACTTCAATGAGTGGTTTGGTACTGTTAGAGGAGTTCTCCAGAACTACTACATGGATTATGTTCTAGAAGATCCATGTCCCAAACATCCTGGTAAGAATGCTTTTTCATTTGAGATGAATGATTATGAGTGGTATAAGGGAAACTATCACTTTGTTGCAAATCTCATGTTAGATAACATGCTCTTGAAGTACACGCATGTGTATAAAGGGCTGGATCTTGCATCCATGATTCATTGTCTCAATCTGGTGGAAATTCTAGAAAGTAGACTGTTCCATAGTAAGTGGAGACACCTTAGTAGTAGAGTTGGTTATTGAGGGGATTACCCAATAAATATTATTCTTTCAAGAAGATGCTTAAGGAGTGTTCCCTTAACTGTACTTTAACCCTACTCATGGATTGCTCGAGATTTATGAAATTGAGTGTAGAAAAAAATTCAAAGAGAAAGTGAATGCTGAGGACCTTAAGTTAAAAGCTCATGAAGCGGCTAGAGCTAAAAGGGAAAATATTTCTCTTGGAACAAGCTCATAGGATGATGATGAGAGTTATGGCTTGAACTTCGAAAGGTATGTATATACTAGAGAGTTTCTCTACAATTCCTTATGAGTCTACATGGGTATTGGATACTGGTTGTGGTACTCATATCTGTACTTCTATGTAGGGGTTGCGGAATAGTAAGAGGCTTGCAAAATGGAGTACGAGTTGCTACAACATCTATAGGGACATATAGCCTTCATTTTCCTAGTGGCCTTGTTTTAGTTAAGAATAATTGATATTATATTCCTACTGTTAGTAAGAATATTATTTTTGTTGCGCATTTAGCAATAGATGGATTTGAGATTTTATTATTAAATAATAATTATCAAATTTGGCATGATAATGTTCTTTATGCTTGAGGAATATGTGTGGATGGAATTTATGTTCTAGATATTAAATCTGAAATTCTAAACATCCATATTGTTGAGAAATCTTCGATGAATAATGAGAAATCTTCAAACTTGTGGAATCAAACTTGTGGAATTGTCATCAGGGCCATATAAATGAGACTCGCTTAACTAAGTTGCACAAATGTGGTGACTTGGGCCAATGCAATGGGAATCCTATGGGGGTTGCAGACCTTGTTTAAAGGGTAAGATGACTAAGAAACCTTTCAAAGGAAAGGGTGAGCGTGCCACGAGTACTTTGGAAATAATTCATTCAGATGTATGTGGTCTAATGAGTGTTAAGACACTTGAAGGTTTCGTCTACTTCATAACCTTTATCAATGATCACTCGTGATATGGTTATTTGTACCTAATGAGGTATAAGTTTGAAAGTTTCGAGAAATTTAAAGAGTCCAGAACCAAAGTAGAGAAATAGCTTGGGAAAAGTAACAAGACCTTTCGATTTGATCGAGGTGGTGAATACTTAATCCAAGAGTTTCTGGATTATCTAAGGGATAATGGTATTTTATTCTAATGAACACCTCCTTATACACCTCAACACAATGGAGCGTTAGAAAGGAGAAATCGAACCCTACTCGATATGGTTCGGTCCATGATGAGCCAAGCTGAACTTAGTATATCCTTTTGGGGTTTTGGCCTTTATAGCGTTGTTTATATTCTAAAGAGAGTGACCTCAAAAACAATTGATCAAACACCATAAGAAATATAGTATGGTAAGAAACCAACTCTTTCTCACCTAAGATTTCGAGGATGTCTTACTTATATTAAAAGGACAAGTTCAGATAAGCTAGGTGCTAAGTTTGACAAGTGTCTATTTGTTAGTTACCTAAGGATACTATGGGTTATACCTTTTATGATTCCAAGGAACAAAAAGTACATGTTTCTAGGAATGCTTCAGTTCCTCTAGAAGGAACACATACTTAAGAAAGTTGGTGGGAGCATTCTTTAGCTGGGCCCTCAAGAAGATTAAATAGATAATCAACTGATTGTTCCTACACCTATTGCATAAGAAAGTGTAAGCATGGAATAACCTATTATAACACCGACATTGCATAGGTTAGGTCGGGCTCCAATCGTTACTGAGAGATACAGTTATTTCATCACTGATGATAAGAAATTCTTCCCTATCGAAGATGATGAGCCCAAGACTTACAAAAAGGTAATGGAAGGCTCAAAATTTGATAAATGGTTTATAGCCATGAAGTTTGAGTTGGACTCCATGTACGAAAATAAAGTCTAAAACATGGTTGATGCTCCAAGTGAGATTAAGCCCATAGGATGCAAATGGGTTTTTAAGAAGAAAACCAACATGGATGGTTATATGATTACATATAAAGGAAGGCTAGTTGCAAAAGGTTGTAGACAAATGGAAGGTATTGACTAGTATGAAACCTTTTCACCAGTAACCATGCTGAAGTCTAGCAGGATACTCCTTGCTATTGCTGCTCATAACGATTATGAGATCAGGCAAAATGGATGTGAAAACCGCATTCCTCAACGTAAACCTCGATCATGATGTATATATGATACAATTCAAAGGCTTTACATCCTAGGATGGCTCGAAGGTATCCAAGTTGCAAAAGTCCATTTATGGACTCAAGCAATCATCAATGAGTTGGAATATTAGGTTTGACGAAACAATGTGAGAAATTTTTTTTGTGCCAAACTTTAATAAGCCCTGCGTATGTAAGAAGGCTAATAGGAGTGCGATCATCTTCCTTGTATTATATGTCGAAGACATAATACTGATAGGATACATGCTCCTTTTCTTCACAATGTTAAGTCATGGTTATTAGAGAAGTTCTACATGAAAGACCTTGGAGAAGCAGCTTTTATACTTGCAATAAAGATCTACCATGATAGATCTAGAAGGCTGCTAGGTCATTCTTAAAGTACATAAATAGACAAAGTTTTGGCTAGATTTAACCTTGAGTAGTCAAGAAAGGGTTATCTCTCAATGTCTCATGAGATTAAACTTTCTGAATCTAAGTGTCCAAGAATACAAGAGGAGAGACTACGCATGAATGGAATACCGTATGCCTCAGCGATAGGATCTATCATATATGCTATGGTATGCACTCGGCCTGATGTCTCTCATGCGTTGAGCATCACGAGAAGATTTCAATCTAACCCAGTTGAGAAGCACTAGATGGTCATTAAAACTATCCTCAAGTAATTACAAAGGACTAAGGATATGTTTTTGATTTATGGAGAAAGTAATCTCTTTGTGAATGGATACACTGACACAAGTTTTTAGTCTAGCAAGGATGATTACAAGTCCTAGTTAGATTATGTGTTTATGTTCAATGGAAGGGTAGTCGTTTGGAAGATTTCAAACAAGATATGACTACTCATTCAACCACTGAGTCTGAGTATATAACTGCTTCTAAAGCAGCTAAGCAAGTTGTCTAGCATAAGGGATTTATTAGTGATGTGGACGTGGTATCCAGCATTGTAAATCCAATAGTGGTTTATTGTGATAACAATGGTGCTATTTTTTAGGCAAAGGAACTATAGTCTCATTAGTGAAATGAACACATACTAAGAAAATACCATCTTATTCAAGAGATAGTAGCTAGAAAGGACATAAGTTTAGAATACATCTCTACTAATCAGAATCTAGCGGATGGGCTAAGAAAGCCATTGACTGGTGTTAAGCATGACCATCATGTTAAAAAGTATAGCATGAAGTACATGTGCAATTGGCTCTAGTGTAAGTGGGAGTTAGTTAGACATGATGTATGCCCTAGAGAAAATTAGGGCGATATATCTTTATTAGTTCATAATGTACAAAAAGTTTTAGATTATTGTTATCAATAATAAGGCATCTTTGTTATATATTGATGATTATTTCTAAATTATGTATCTCGCTGATATTATATATATATGTATATGTTCATTAATAAGAAATAGTCCATGACTATTTCATAGCGTGAAAGTGAGAGGACATAGTGAGAGCTATGTGGTGTGATAATTGCACACACGTGTTACTAGGAATGGTCAAAATATCCCTAATCATAGTTTCATTGACACTAGACATCAATGAAGTAGACAGACTAGCATGTGTAGGCATACTTCCTAGATTTGATCTAAGCAGGTGATCTCATGAGCTAGTGGTACCTTGAGTTAACACATGAATGTATTCGGGCAATACATTGCAGACAACTATAAGAAAGACATTCATAAATAACTATATCCATGTCATGTCATATTTTAGTAGCAGTACAAGTATCTTTGGACCTGGGATACTGTTACTTTGTGTGGGAGTTTCTATACTTTGGGTCGTACTTATTCATACCTTGGTGATCAGGATGATATGGGTAATTACGGGTATAGTGATGATCGACTGTTAGTAAGCCAAGTAGTAAATATGGGATTCATCTCTCCTAATCTAGTGATATAATGGGAGTTGTACCTTAAGGCCTCTTGTTAAAATGATACACTCATAAACCTCTGATCAGAGTATAAGATTGATAAAATGGGTTTCTAGTCAATCTTGATACATAATGGCGAGTGGTATTCTTCATGAACAAGTTTAATTCTAGGATATCTACGACTATTACATGAGCTAACACTTAATCCGAGCTCAATAAACTATATGGTACTTAACCCAATAGAAGGAGTGTATTATACTGATTACTATTACAGAATCGGATCAAGTCATAAGAACATGATGTTCCAAGTATCAGGGGATCATACGCCTTTGTTAGAAAGCCCATTTCATCGTATAGAGTTATCGGGTTCCTTATCGATTTGCAACACTAAGCCTAAAGGTTCCTAAATGGGAAGCCAAGTTTAGGTTTACCTCTAGTGGCTTTATACTTCTTAATCCTATGTGGTCACACACTTTAGGTCTTTAGCAGACTAAGAATAGAAATTATAGACTGGGTCAATGCTGAGAATATAAGCGAAAGTAAAACTCGTTCGATGAATTATTAGTTGGTTAGAAAAAATAATAATTAAAGGAATTTTTTAGGGAGGAATAAAATTGTGTGGAGAAAAAGGAAAATTTTTGTGTTGCGAGTGGGTCCTGCGAACTCAGGTTGTTCACAGGTGGGGGCCTGCGTGGCAGCCTCTCGAGCACTAGAGGTGTTCTCATGGGCTATTGACATGTGTTAGCTTGGTTATCACATGCCAGTGGACTGCAGGCATGCAAGCACTAGGCATCGCTTACGTGGGCTTGCAGCGTAGGTCCACTAGCACAGCCCGCAAGCCTTAATAGCACAACCGTTCCTAGAGGGCTTTACAATCTTGTTGACCCATTGAGCTTGGAGCTTCGCACGGTCAGCTTGTTTTATGGAATGGAAATCCCATCCCACATTGCTAAAAAGGGGATCATTTTGTTCCCTTCTCCTTATAAAAGGAGACCTCCTCTGCCTTTATTCCATACTTCATCTTAGATTTTCCTTATGAGTTTTGACTTCGTTTCTTCTAGAGGTTTTTGAGAGATCCTCCATGAGTTTCTCCACTTTCGAAAGAATTCTTTTGAAGGCTAATTCTAATTTTGGAAAGACCCTTTTTACTTATATTTTCATGTTGGTCTACGAGCGGTCTAGCAACTGCTTGTTAACTAATGAGTTCTTCCTCTACATGAGTTTTTGGTTAGTTGGGGTCCGTGTGGACTAATCATAGAGGCTTGTGCTAATGGAGTGATGTCTAATTGTTCTAAGGGAGCGCCGCTCCAAAGGAAAGCCACGCATCAACTAAACCTACTCTAATCTTATATGGCTAGTTTCTTTTATTAAGTTTTATAAACCTATAAGCATCTATGTAACGTTTTAAATTAGATTATGTCAATCATGTCATGCTTAGGAGATCTCTTAGGGTTAATCTTAAGATTTTGAAATTCAATTGTGAAAGTTTGCATGTTTAATTAATAACCAACATTACCTTCATCCACAAAGGTTAGCACAAGATAAACACAACATATTGGTAAATTAGTATGCTAAATAGGACATAAATAGTAGAATAAATTATATTAGGGTGATCGTGAATTGAAGGTTAAAAAGTGGGGAATTCAGGTTCCTAGCACTTTTATTTAGGAAAAAATTGTTTTAGACTCGATTTATTACCAAATTTTATTGTTTTTATGAAACATGGCATAAATTTTCTTGTTTATCGAGGAAAATGTGTATCCTGTCATGTGGGAACCTAAAATGATGAGAAAACAGACGTAATTAGGCTTAAATTAGAAAAGGGTGAGGCATGGTCAAGACTAGACCGGTACCCACCTGACCATCTAGGACAGGCCAGGTAGGACAGTACTAGTCTTGAGGAAGGGGAGAGGGGAGTTCTTGGGAGATCGAATTGGTACTAGTCTGGTAAGGCTGATACCGGCCCTCTCTATGTATCGATATCATCAATGGGTTCGGTTGGTACCTGTACCAGTTCGAATAGACGGGCACCGTTCTATAACCCAAGAAAAACAAAAAAAACTCAAAAAACTTGAAAAAACACACAATTTAAGCCAAGAGTCTCCAAAAGCTTAGAATCTTACCCCTCCAACGTGAATCCGTGACTTTAGGAGCAACAAAACATCGAAAAGATCCTCAAAAACTTTAGTTTTCATTTTTTTTATAGAAAAATGATGGAAAGTTGATTTTTGAGGAAGGTTAGGAAACCTTAGAGTTATATTTTCATTTTCTAACTCCTAAGAACCCAAGAAAGCAAGATTTTTTTAGAGAAAAAGGAAAAGGCTAAGTGGAGCTTTTCCTAACTTTTTCACTAAAAACCCTAAGAAATTGTCTACATTTCTCTCTCTCTCTAACCCAAAAGTGCTAAAAGTGGTAAAAGTCACTTTACAAAACCTAATATTAGGCTTATATAGGAGGAGAAAAAAGGGTAAAAACTGATTAGGGTTAGTGGTATTTTTGAAAACGGGATAACAAAATGTACTGATAAATTAGCTAGAATCGGCATTGCACTAAGTGCAAGGTCGGTACTGGTCTATTCTATCAACTGCTAGATCAAAACCGGTTCAAAAGGTTGGACCAATACCAAGCTGATTCGGTTAGGGGAGGAAGACATAGTTTATTTGGATTTTTTATGTTTAATTTTTGGGTGTTTTTTTTATGGTTTCAAATGGGTCTAGAGATTTGGAAGGGTTTGGTTAAAACGGTTTTGGTTTCCAAAGGCCCAAAGATCTCTTCCAATTATCTCATAACCCAAATGTAGATCATTAGAATTGGAGAGCAATTAAAAATATTTCTCTTCATAGCTTAGTGAGAGGGACCAAGAATCTCATGCTCACACCCCACTAACCCATACTTTGCCCACTAATCCAAAATTTTTGGGCACTCTTTGAGAAGTTTTCTACTCAAAGTTCACTATAAAGCCCCCATTTACCTCTCATTTCTTATGTTCTTATGTTTTTAAGCCTTCAAAACTTGAAAATCATCTCGAAGGAACCATCACTAACGTAATCAAGCCCTTTAAAGGTGGATTTGCATAGAAAAAGTTAGCACCTAAGTTGTTAAACTTTTTTTTCAATTCAATTTCGTTCTATTTTGCATTATTGAAGTTTCAAAAGAGGGAGTTTCCTCGAGGAATGGGGCCTCCCCTGCAAGGTGGGAGCCCTGTTGAAACAAGGATGCCCCCCTTCCATCTAGAGGGAACCTCCACGATAAATGGGGTCTTGTTGAGCTTTTGGAAGCCTCAGTAATGTTTCAAAAATGCTACCTCCATTATCATTTTTATCTATTTCTAACATTCTTTTGATGTTATAGGATCCATAACTTTTCATTTTTATCAACAAAAGCATATATTTTATGATGATGGGATAATCAAATGCATTCATTCCAAAGTATCAAGCTTGAAATGGGTTCTTTCATTTCCCATTTCCTTTAAAAAATAATTTCTTTCAAACTAACCTTGTTTTGCAGAATCATTGAGATCCTAAGGTGTGTATTAATATTTTTATCGCTAAAACTCAATCTCTTTCGATTAGTTCATTTATGATCATCATTATGTGAATAAAAGTACGCAAAAAACACTTAGGTAATTCATTTTACAAATTAGAAAAATAATTTTGATTTGATTTAACTAATGAAAAGTACGTAAGCCGTACAACCCTAAATCTCTAATAATTCCCAAAAGAGCTAATCTGGGTGGTGACCCCATTTTTCAACATATTTCCACGAAATTTTCCTTTTTTAAAACAAATGCTTTAATTAATAATATCGAAGGAGGGATTTTTACTAAAGAAGGGATACTATATCATCATATGATGATCTACGATAATTATGGATCTTTAACCTGTGTCTAGTCTGGCTATGATTTGGGGTTTGGCATCGATCTACTTAAGGGATACATCCCTTATCTGGGATGATTCTTCGATAATGGATTCGAAATATTCACTAGAATGTCGTATTTTTATCCCTTTTACGAAATCACCTTGAGCTCTTGTATGTTTCTTCGAGAGTAACCTCACAAACTTACTTTACAACCCACCAAAAGGAGGCTTCCCATGAGTTCACTAAACACGCTCACATGGCCTACCTTCTCCGCAATCGCTCACTCAAAGTGGCGATTTCGCTGGGGACTTTAATATTTTCATTTTAAAAGCTCATGCTTTTATAAAAACCTTTTTTATGAAAATATTATTTTTATAGATATTGAAATATTTGGTTAAATTAAACTCACGGTTCTCATTTGCAACGGAATATTCATTTCATGCATTTGGATTGATTACTCTAGGATGATTAGTAGGATGCCAGTTTGAGTTGAACCCCATGACACTTGCAAAAATGTCCCTTGAAACCTCATAGAAGCATGGAAATTTAGCGGGTGGAACACTCATTGCCATATTGCATGTACCCACCTCATTATAACCCATTTTAGGGGAGGCTTGGAGTGTATCGTAGTGCAATTGGAACCAACTATATCAGCAATCCTACTAATCGTAGTTCGTCATGTAGTAAAGCTTAGAAAATATCCATAATGTACCAAAACTAATACAAATACATAGATTAAAGTTCTGCACTTTATTGTCACCTGGTCTTTGATAAGTTATGATAAAGTTACCCCATCGAGGGAAGAGAGACAAAATCTCCTATGCATCATAAATGCTGAAGGGAGGACTCTTTCATTTTACTTTCAACAATTTACTTTTCGCAAATAACTTAGACTATAGGTGTAGATTATACTCTCCTTACTCTATCACGTGCACCCTCAAATCGTAAGGATGTGACATTCCTCCAACATAACACATAAGAACTACACGTTACCATGCTATGCCGTGTTATACATGTTACCGTGTTATGCCATGTTACTTTCTCTACACGTTCCATGGTATGCCATGTTGTACACATTACCATGCTATGTCATGCTCTACTTTCTCTACATATTGGCATGACATGATGTGTTATATATGTTGCTATGCTATGCCATGTTACTTTCTCTACACATTGCCATTCCATACCATGCTACATTCTGTATAGGTTGCCATGATATGCCATGTTGTACACATTTCCATGTTTTACCATGATAATTTCTTCGTACAATGTTATATATTGTGCCATGATATAGTTGACATGATATGTCTTTTCGCATGAATATTACCATGATATGCTTCATGATTCAATTAAATATTTTTCGTAGGTTCCATGCCAAGTTAGATAATTGTTTCTACATGATTCTTACATGCAAAGCCATAATTTCATTACATATTTTCTGTAGGATGCCATGCCAAGTAATGCAATTATTTCTACGTGAACCTTACATGCGAAGTAATTATCCCATTACATATTTTCTGTAGGATGTCATGCCAAGTCATGCAATTGTTTCTACATGAATCTTACATGCAAAGCCAAGATTCCAATTAATATTTTTAGTAGGAGGCCATGCCATGCCAAGTCACGCAATTATTTCTACGTGAATCTTACATGAAAACCCATGATTCCATTTCATATATTTAGTAAGATGCTATGCCTAGTCATGTAGTTGTAACTACATAAATCTCACATGCAAAGTCATATTTCAATTTCGTAACTTACGTATGATGCCATGAGACGCTATTGTTCTATACGATTATTTATCTCCTCACCATGTTCAATATTGTCGCACTACTGCACTACACCACATGAACATTACTAAATTCACATGTAATATATGCATTCTAGGTCCAAAACACAAGCCTTTTAGAGTCATAATAACAAGTCTATCTATGATTTGAGCGTGGGCTAGGAGTTTTGAACGTCTTATAAGAATCTCATCTCCGACATCATTGATCAGTTCAACTCATCTTTAAGGAAAAACAAGCTCTCAGTTGACAAGAAAAATCCCGCTAATTAACATGTCGAAACATGGTGTAAGCACTCCTCTAAACAACAATAATGTAATGGCCCAAATGATCACAACAATAGCATAATTAATTGGTAGCGGATAGTTCAAAGACATCCTCAATAATCAAATTAAGGTAGTGGTCCATGAGGATCAGCCCTTCGATAAAGGGTTTGAACCTAATGCCATGGAGGAATCCATCCATGAAGTTCCAAAGGAGAACCCATCTTAGATGTAGGCACTACTTTCACAACTAGTCAAGCTCAATCTCGCCAAGCAAGATGTACTCAAGACATCAACCGAAATTGGTGAAGAGTTTCCCTTGGCCGACTTCACTATGACAATGTTACCACCCTACAAAGGAGTAGGTCCACCCGATATACACTTGGATACCTTCAAGAATATCATGAAATTGAAGGGCCTAACGAACAATAACTTGGCTAAGATGTTCCCTTGCACTTGGTCGAAGTTGCCTCCGATTTGTATGCCACTCAGTCTCATCAAGTCAGGAGCAAATGGGCCAAGATCTTTTCCTCATTCAAGGAGCAGCATTATGGCTAAAAAAATAAGCTCAAGACAATTATCCAAACCTTGGAAATGATCAAGAAAAAGAAAAATGATACCTTTCAAGAATACTACGATTAATGGATGGTCATCCAAGTCTTTCTTGGGAGCAATCCAAGCCTCTTAGAAATAATAATCAAGCTTAATGATGGGGCACTTCTAATCTCAAAAGAAAAGATGGAACTTTATGAGTACGTTGATTACACTGTAGTTTGTCAAAAAGTTAAGAAGATAGAGCGGTAGGTGGAGACCAAGAAGTAGGAGGCCACCACCTACGAAAGTGGGAAACAATACATCAAGATAATGTAAGAGGTGACTACACAACCTGCTCTAGCCAAAATGAATCAGCCACCACCTCTGTACAGCCGAAGGTCACCTTGGTACAACCTACATAACAAGATGGAAATGGGATCTCATCATGGAAGCTCACTTTATTTACCTTATTCACCAAACTAAGGGAACTCAATATCCTTAAAGGTCTTCAACCATGGGCTCCACCAAGGTTTTGGATAAGGAAAATTTCTACTCATACCATGTGACGATGGGACATCATACCAACAAATGTCAAACCCTACTCGAAGCCATTAAGAAGCTAATAAACGAGAAGTACATCGAAGAAACACTTCCCAAGCCAAGCACCATGAATAACCCACCTTTGAATTTCCTTATATTTTCTAACGTCAGCTTATTAAGCCATGACAGGGAAAATGAGGGTGACAATGAAGAGTTTGAGTCTAGTTTTAGATAAAATGGCCTGATGTTTGTTGTATGAAGAGCGGAGTATGTGACTAATTCAAATTTGTTGCAAATCATCAACCACTATATCCCTCCTCACCTGACCTACAACGAAGGAGAGGATCCTGAAGAGTACTTGGAGAAATTTTTTAACCTCATAGATGAACACGAGGTACACTTGCATTATTTTGCCCCGTAATTTGAGCATGTCTTGAAAGAAGTAGCATGGGAATGGTACGGGGTTCTCTAAAGGAGTGGGGCTGGTTCTTTGTTGAAGAAAGCTTCATTGAGGTATTCTCCCTCACAAACATTAACATAAGGATGGGCATCCGATTCTCTCCCATGGTCATAGAGCCATGTATTAAAGATTTATGGGCTGATGAGATAGACACAAATGACGAACCCACCTACCAAGTGTATGCCACAACTACCAAGGAAACTCCAAGGCAAATCTTCAACCTCATTAAGAAGCCATACCCCATCATTGGCTCGATAGGAGCAATCAAGAAAAAAAAGATAGCCATCGACTTGGACACTTATGAGATCAAGGGCAATAAGCGAAGGACTATGGCCATTAACCTAGACTGGTACAAACTAAGTGGTGAGGATGAAGATATGAATGATCGACTTTCTTGGAAGAAACCAAACATGGAAGGGAGTTTATACAAGACAGAGTTCTCCATGTCAGAAAGTGGTTGGTTGTACAAACCCGACATTCGTCCAATTGGGAATAAAACTTGGCGAATCATCCAGCTCAACCTGATAATTCCACACTTGAAGATAACCCACTAGTCAATCAACTCAAGAATGTGCAAGCTCGATATAGCATTGGAAAATACTCATCAACTCCAAGAAACATCAAGAAACCAATGTGAAGAAGTAGCTAGAGAAGGAAACTACCTCGACAAACTCCACCGTAAAAATGGTAAAGGCTATGGGGAAAGGCACCCCTCTCAAGAAGAAAGACCACATTGCTTTTTATCCATTCGACTTGCCTCTCAAAGGACATGCACGTATAAAAGCCCTATTCATTCGAGTAGGAATTCTATACCGAGTTATGCCTTGTGTTATGATCGATGATGGCTTGAATCTAAACATATGACCTTCCAAAATGGTACCTCACTTAAGCCTCACTGAGGAAGCTCTACAAAAGTCCAACATTGTGATCCGAGCATATGATGATTCGAAGAGAGGAGTGGTTGGTAAATTCAAAGCCAAAGTCATGGTCGAAAGAGTGAAATCAATAATCCAATTCTCTATCCTTGACATCCTAATCTCTTATTCACTCTTATTGGGATGCCCTGTCCATTCCATAAGTGTAGTGTCATCTACATTGCATAAAAAGATCAAGCTACTATACAAAGCTAACTAATCACCATCAAAGTCAAGGAAGAATCAATGATAAGCCAGAATTCCACATCATCGTTACCTCTAAAGTAAAAATGGAGTTCAATGCTGCCTTCACCAGCTATGCACCCGCCATCTATAAGCAAATGATTAAACTAGGAAACAAACTCAATAGAAAATTAGGAAAGAAGATCCAAAGGATTGACACATCAATCTCCCTAGGCAACAAGAAGGATAAAATCGACCTAGGGTTTGTCAAGGGGCGTAAGATGTATTGACACATGAATCCAATTTTCTACAACATGGTTAGCATTTGCAAAAGAATCTATGAGGAAAAATATGGTGGGGCACCCGAACCAATGGAGACAGATAACATGAAGATTTTGGGCTTCGAGATTTTTTTTTATGTTCATGACTTCCCAAGCTGCAAAGTCATAAAAGAAGAACCTTCTAACATGATAATAGATGAACCACTCTTTGGTAAAACTGAAGATAAGGGTTTCAGCATTGGAGAAGCCACAGAATTATTCATAAAGGGCATGGCAATGCTAATCAAGAACTAGTCAAAGAATATTGTAGATGCAATCAACACTCTTGGTGAGGCATTCAGATAACTCAACCTCATCAAGAAAGGAACAACACAAAAGGAAGAAGGCCTCCAGAAGGACCTTGATGCTATCATCATGCAACCAATACTTATAGTAGCCGCAATAAGCGAAGAAACATCACACAATGAGGGAGAAAGTGACATTTATGTTTTCTTTAATTTCTCGAATTTATTTGTGAACAATTTATCCCTTGAGCCTTATCCTAGCAATGAAAATGTTTAATTCTACAAACTTAAGTGATCTTGTGCCTTATATTTCCTTGAATTAGCATGAGTATAAGTTGTTTAGCATCCATAATACTTTGTTGTGCGAAATCAACATTAATACAATTGAAAATCCCAAGTCAGTAACTATTTTGAACGATCTAACTATAATAGAAAAGGGAGACATTAAAAAAGTGCTAAAAATCACATAGCTGCTTTTGCCTGATCCTACGATGACATGTTTTGCGTAGATAGAAAGATAGCGAAACATAGGATACCTACCAAACAAAAGTTCAAACCCATCAAGAAGAAACTACAAATACTCTGACCTAAGTGGGCCAATAAAGTGAAAAGTTAAATGGCCAAATAGATCAAAACAAAGTTCCTTAAAGTGGTTGAATACCCGACATGGCTTGCTAATGTGGTACCTGTTGCAAAGAAGGATTTGAAACTGAGGTTTTATGTGGATTATCGTGACCTCAACAAAGCTTCACTAAAGGATGATTTACCCTTGACAATATCAACATATTAGTAGGAAGTGCAGTCCTCACCGCAATCTACTCTTTCATGGATGGGTTCTCTAGCTACAATCAGATCTTGATAAACATCATCAAGAAAGTCAAAGCAATCTCCATTAAAAAATGGGGGGTGTTTTGCTATCGAGTTAGGCCATTTGTTTTAAAGAATGCAGGTGCAACCTTTCAAAGGGTAGTGACTACTCTCCTACACGACATGATACATAAAGAAGAAAAGGATTACATTGATGAGATGATAGTGAAGTCGTTGACTAGGGAAGAGAACCCCGCTATTCTCAATAGGTTCCTCACAAGGTTTGAGAAGTACAACCTCTAACTCAAGCAAATAAATGTGTATTTGTGGTGACATCTAGAAAATTACTAGGGCACATCGTTAGTCAAATAGCATTGAAGTAGACCCTGACAAAGACATCTAGGAAATGCACACACCAAAAATGAAAAAGAAGTCTTGTCGTTCCTAGGATCCTTGCAATAAGTTAGTAGGTTCATATCTTGACTTACTACCTTGTACAAGCCAATTTTCAAACTCTTGCAGAAATAACAACTGATTGAGTGGAAAGACCAATGTCAGAAAGCATTTGACTAGATTAAGGCTTACCTCATCAATCTTCCCATGTTGAAACCTCCAAAACCTAGTAAGCCTTTAATCCTATATCTGGTCGTCGAAGAGACTTTAGTTGGGGCAATGATATTCAATAGGATAAGGGGAAATGTGAACACACAATATACTACTTAAGCAAGAAACATCTTGACTATAAGACTCGCTACACCATCGTCGAAAAAATTTATGCCACCATAATCTTGATAACAAAGAAACTAAGGCATTATTTCCAATCTTACAAGATACAAGCCATCACGAAAGGGAATTTGTTGAAATACCTATGTCAATCACCTACTCTATTCAGAAAACTATCTTGCTGGTTATTATTGATGTTTGAATTTGACGTCGAGTATATAACGAAGAAGGTCATCACAGGAAGAGGGAAGCTGAATTCTTAGCAAACCAACCTTTAGACTCAGATTACATGGAAAACTTAGAATTCCTCAACGAACAACTAGCCATGTGTGAGCACAGGATTTTGTACCAGCTTGCGCGTTCGATGATGATGGCTTTTCGGGATTTAATCCTTCATTCACACAATTTTTGACTATCCGATGATCTTCAAATGGGAGCTCTCCTTGTAAAAAATAAATATTTTGGGACCTAAATAAATATTTAAGACATTAAAAAAATATATTTAAAAGCCTCAAGTGAAAATTTAAAGGTTTAAAATATTTTTAAAGACCTAAATAAATGTTTAAGGTTAGGAATAATATATATATATATATATATATATATATATATATATGTGTGTGTGTGTGTGTGTGTGTGTGTGTGTGTGTGTGTGTGTGTGTGTGTGTGTGTGTGTGGATAAAATAAAAAGAAAAGGGAATAGAAATAATAAAAAAAGGAAAGAAATAAGTATAGATAGGAAATAAAAATGGTACTTGAATAGTATCACAATATAATCCAAATACATAATGGAACAAAAAGGAAATGATACCATTTAAATGTTACCGGAAAAATTCCCCCTATAAAATGGAGGAATTTTCAATAGGAAGGGAGAAAAATTTAACAAAAAAAAAATTCTTCCCTGACAAAATGAGGGAATTTTTTATTAAAAACATATTTTTTTTCTTGAGAAATTAATTCTAACTTTTTGACAACAATTCATAAATTTCTTTTAAAATTCTTCAATTATTTTCAGGTCCAAAAAAAGTTTGGGTTTCGGACTTTATCATTTTCCAATCAATTTCTTTTTCTAAAAAATCCTCAGACCTAAAACAAATTTAGAGTCTAATCTGAATATTTTTAGGATAAAAATAACATATTTTCGCACAACAATCAAATAAAAAGAACAAGGAACACTCTCGAAAATAAAGCGGATTTATCGATGTAGATTCGTAACAAAAGGATAAGTCTCTGTGTTTTTAGAGTTGTTTTACCCGTGTCTTATATTGTTATATTTATTTTTCTTTTCTCCTAAATTCTGAGACGAACTCGATTTTTATCATCGACCTAGGATTTATTTTATTCCTTTAAATTTTATTTTATTAACTCTTTTTATTTATTTATTTATTTGTCATTTTATTTATTTATTATGTAATTTTCTTTTATGCTTTTAATTAATTTTTTAATTTATTTAATTGTGGAGTTTCTCCAACATATATGTTAGAATACTCCCACGAAAGGAATTAAAATGATTCCCGGTTAACATACCTCACCTTTTGCCATGCGATCATTTTCATTAAATAAAAATGAGCAACATACTGTAAATAAAATGAATTGTTTTTCACCTAAAACAAGAATTTCAATCTTCGATATTTAATTAAGCCATAAGGGCCTCGCCAAAATCAAATTAAACATATGTATAAATATTCATGTTGTGTTATACACTGTCGTAACCTTTGTGGCTGCAGTTAGATTAGGTTAGATGTATGCCTAGGTTTTATTTTCGTTCCAGTATTGCAAATATTTTTACAGAAATGTAATTAATAGATTAGGCAGGCGGTTGCATCCACCGAGGTTGTGTCATTTATAATTTAATTTTCCGTATTTATTTACGGCACTACGTATCTATTTATTGCTTTCCTCATGCGCGATAAATCATATCACAAACTCAAAAAACAACTTATGTTCGAATACACAAAATTATGAAATATGGTTTTTTGTAGATGTAATTTAATGTGATCCAATAAGAAGTAAGCAATTCATCCCGAACCCAAATCTCTGTGTCTTGGTGGGTAGTCCCCCGGACGTTACATGACTTTACTTTCTGGAAGAGCTAATCCAGGTGACGACTCTACACCACGAGATGGAAGATTCAAGTTGTGATGACCTAAATCATTTTCGCTTTCTCTTTTAAACCTTTCAGGTCCCCATTCCGATATTTTATGTTCACAAAAGTACCCTGGTGGATCGCGCCTCTCATCTTAGCGTGCTCTCGACCCATCGCATTCTGTGTCGTCCGCTCATAGTGGCAACTCCGCTGGGGATATTTTACTTTTTCTCAAAAGTTTTAAATTTTGGATAAGTGCCTAAAATTGTTTATCAAATTATTCTATATTTTCTTAATTATGATATATTCCTTAAAATGCATTGCAATAGAGGGGATTAGCCAGTAAGTGTAAGGTACCCTATTACCGCAAAGCTTACTCTTGTACTAATCTACCTTCCTGAGAAAAGATAGTACTTGAGTGGGTGGAGCACTTGTTGCCATATCGTATGTACCTCCCTCATTAGAATCTATTTAGGGAGAGGCTTGGAGTGTATTTTAGTGCAACAAAAACCTTCTACATCAGCAACCCAAAAACAAACCTCATGTAAATAAGCCGTAGGCATTTTTCCCTAGGGTGTTACCCAACAAAAGATCATGCATTATATTTTTCTTACAGGTGCCCTCCTTAGTATCCTCATGGTATTAAGATGAACCAAACTTAGGATAGAGACTAACCAAAAACCCTACACGCGGGAGTTGTATGGTAGGAAGTTGGACGTTGCTATTTGCTATGTGTTTACTACTTTAGATTCATCATGCATTCTACAAATGTGCCATGCTAACCACGAATCTTAGTGCAGGCACTTGAACACACACACACACACTCATTATATTAAAACTATGTAAAATGGACATATCATGTTCTCATCATCATGATGCCAATTTAGTATAACTCATACTTATGATTAGTTGACACTTGAGATCATGTTACCCTAGCACAACATGAAACCAGTTAGAATCATGAAACATCATTTACCACTTTTCAGTAAGATGTTCACTTCACATCTGACTCTTAGCCCATACTGGGCAAACATACCCTCATTTTTGTGGGGTGTCCACTCGACGTCCAACCCTTAGCCCATACAGGGTGAACGGACCTTTATACTCAAATTTTTACGCAATGTCCACTTCACATTCGACACAGAGCCCACACGGGGTAATAAAATATCCTACAAATTACCTGCGTGATGTCCACTTGACATCCAACTCATATCCCACACGGGGCAATCACATATACCACATAGACCAAACGGGGAAGTACCTACCTAAATATTTTCCCACATAGCGTGATATCCACATTGACATTTGAACCTAAGCCCACATGGGGTGAACATTTTTCAAAAGTCTTACCTTACCAATCTTCAAGGGTATATGCTTAATACCCGAACCATTTTCCCACAAGGTTTAATGATTCATGCATCACTACATACCCTCAAATAGTAATGACCACACTAGCATCCGAAACTCGCCTCTAATTTAGCAAAATAACCAAATCATTCATTTAATAGATACATACGGTAGTTATTTTCATCTTATTTAAAGTTTATTCAATTGCATCAGGGTATGTCGCACTGCTTACCCGAAATAATTTTCACCTCCTCATTCCATGAGATCAAGTCATAGTACAAAATCTTGAATTATTAACCTATTACCACACAGTTAACTGGGCCACCTGTGAGAACGGGATTTTATACCAGCTCGCGCGTTCAATGATGATGGCTTTTCAGGATATTTATCCGTGAATCACACGATTTTTTACCATCCGATGATCTTCAAATGGGAGTATTCCGCATCGTTGTATTAAAATATATATATATATATATATATATAATTAAAAAAAAGAAAAAAAAAATATATAATAATAATAAAATATAAAATATTATTAATAAAATATGAAGGAGACGTAATCCCGATAGCGAGGTAGCCTCGCACGGAGGCAGGCTCCCAAGGAGGTAGCCTCGCGTGGAGGCAGCCTCGCGCACATGCGAGGGAGCCTCGCGCGAGGCAGCCTAGCGCGGAGGCAGCCTAACTCATATGCAAGGCAGCCTCGCGTGAGGCAACCTCGCGCGGAGGCAACCTCGTTCACACACGAGGGAGCCTTGCGCTCGAGGAGCCTTGTTCGCGAGACTGCCTCGCACGCGAGGAGCCTCGCCGAGGTTTGTTCCCGACGAGGCTCTATATTTTGAATTTTTTGGGACATTTTTCTATAAATAGGCGGGTCTTTTTCAGTACATGGAGGGGAAAATTCAGAGAGAAAAATCCTCTCTTTCAGATGAAAAAAATAAAAATGATTTTTTCTTACTTTCTTCTAATTTTTTTTCTCGGATCCAAAACAGTTTTGGATCCCAAATTTCTTCATCTTTTACTCAAATTTCTACATCTTAAAATCAAATTTCTTCTAAATCCTTAGATATTCTCGGGACTAAAATAAATTTAGAATCCGAGTCTGATTATCTTTATGATAAATAAACACATTATTTTCCAACATAACCATTATTTTCACAATCAAATCAATAACTACAAAAACGAACGAGGAATGCTCCCAGGAATCAAAAGGACACGCCGAAGTGGATTCACGCCAAAAGGGTAAAGCCTCTGAGTTCCTAGAACTGCGAATTCCATGTTCATCTTCTTTTCTTCTTAATTTTTATTTTTGACTTAGGAATTATTTTTATTCCTTGTTATTGTAAATAATGTTGTAATTCTCCTTCTTCTTTTATTTCTTTTTAATTTTTGTATTAGAATACCCCCACGAAGGGAATAAGATATATTCCCGGATAACAGACCTCACCTTTTGCAATGCGATCATTTTCACTAACAAAATTGATCAAAATACGTGTAAATAAAAATGAACTATTTTTATTTAAATTAACAACTTTAAAATCTTCAATGTTTTAATTAGGCCACGCGGATCTCGCTAAAATCAAATCGAATATACGTGATATATCCCCTGTGATAACCTTTGTGGATGCAGGTTAGATGTATGTTTAGGCTTTTATTTTTTCCTTCGGGTATTGCACATATTTTCGAGGAAATGTCATTAATTTTTGTATTGGGCGGTTGCATCCCCCGATTTTTTAAGCCTTGTAATTTTATTTTCCGCATTTACTTTTCGTATTTACTTACAATTTTGTGGATGGTTTATTTTTCCGCTTTGAGAATGATTTATTATTTCACAATACTTGAATCATGCATCTTAACTCCAAAAACGACCTAAGTGCGAATATGCATAATTAAAAGAAAACGGTTTTCTGTAGATGTAATATATTGTGATCACTTAAGAAATAAGCACCTTATCCCGGACCCGAATCTCTATGTCTTGGTGGGCCGTCCCCCGGACGTTAAGCCTCATAGGACTCTAATTACTGGAAAGAGCTAATCCAGGTGGCGACTCCACACTAAGAGACGGCGGATTCGGGTTCGAACTGATCTTAAACATTTTTCACCTTTTTTCTCTTTTCAACCTTTTTACTGGGTCCCCGACCCGGTGCTCCTTTTTATAAACGCCCTGGTGGACCGCGCCTATGAAATCACGCGCTCTCGGCCCACCTCTCCGTGTCGCCCGCTCACAGTGGTGACTCTGCTAGGGATTTTTCTAAAACTTGTTTTTTAAAAGATTTTAGATTTTGGATAAGTGCCGAAAATTATTGATCACATTATTCCGTTTTCTCTTAATTTTGACATATTCTTTATAACGCATTGTAGTAGAAGGGATTAGCCCATAAGTCTAAGGTACCCCTATTACCGCGAAGCTTTCTCTTGTACTAATCTGCCTCCCTGAGAAAAGATAGTACTTGAGCGAGTGGAGCACTTGTTACCATATCGCATGTACCTCCCTCGTTAGAATCTATTTGGGGAGGGGCTTGGAGTGTATTTCAGTGCAACAAGAACCTTCTACATCAGCAACCCATTTTTAAACCCTCATGTAAATAAACCATAGGCATTTTCCCTAGGGTGTTACCCAAACACGCTATCATGCATTATATTTTCCTGCAGGTGCGCTCCTTAGTATCTTCATGATCCTAAGATGAACTAAACATAGGATAGAGACTAGCCAAAAACCCTACACGTGGGAGTTGTATGGTTGGAAGATATGACATTGCATGCTTATATACTACTTTCAACTTGTCATTGTACAAATGTCATACTAACCATGAATTTTTATGCAGACACTCGAATGCACACACTCATGATATTAAATGTACATATCACGTTATCATCATGATACCACATACACTTAGGCACAGTTGACACTTTAGATCG